>PVJC01053589.1:0-10774 GCA_004026665.1 Murina feae | reverse complement strand
GTTGATTTTCATATATTTGGGACAGCAACTGTTTTGCTCATGTTGTATTTGAGGGCCATAGGTAGATGGAAATGAGTCTATGATTTAATATGCCTAGATTCATTGCAGTTTAGACCAGCAGTTGAGACTGTTCAAGATTTTATGTTTTTTATGCTAAAATATTATATACATTTAATCTACATGAAGTACATTAACTTTTCAAAGCATGTTTATTTCTAATGCTTATATAAGATGTGGTTTGCATTTATTTATGTTGCATCTCTCTCTCTGAGCTACTTTTGCTACTGTCTGCTGCTCTTTTCTATCTAGTTATCTCATTGGCAACTCAAATTTAGTATGTTCAGAATTGACCTGATTATATTTTCCCCCTAAATCCAGACCCCCCACCTCCATTTCTATTTAGTGTTGTCGCATCTTTTAAGTCTGTCAAGCTTAAAACTTAGCATCACCTTTGATTTCTATGATTATGAAGTCTGTAATGACTCTCTTCTCAACTTTTCATTTCTATTCTCACAAGGATTAGTTCTGGTCCTTACAGTAGTTCTCCAAACTAGTTGATCATCAAAATCACTTTCTGGAAAAAATAGATTCTAGCTCCCCTCATACCTCTATCATCACACATACAGACTCTGATTCAGTGAGTGTGATGTGGCTCTGGGACCCACTTATTAGCAGCCTCCCAGTGATTCAGATGGGTTTGGGATCCACTGACCTACATCATTAGTTTTCTTGCTGGTTTCTACCAATGAGATTTCTCCTTGCCCCTTCAGGTGTGCCTTCTAGGCTTCATGTGCCATGCATTACTGGGACTTCCTTGTTTTGAATTCTGGAATTACATCTCTGAGTGTGACTTTTGGTACTTTTTTTTGTAATCCCAAGAGAAATACTATTCATTTGCATGTTTACAGGTAAGGAATCTGAGACACAGAGAAAGGACCCTTCCCAAAGTCACATAGGAATCCACTGGGAGAGCCAGGATTTGAATCCAGGTGGTCTGATTCTAGAGCCTATAACTCTCATTTATTAGGCCATACCAACTCTTTTAGAGGCTGGTTGCTTTCTACTCTATGACAAATGTATTTATATTTATGTTCCTGTATTTCACATTGCTTGAGTGTGAAAGGAGTGATTGATCTTTTCAACCCACAGAACCTAGCATAATGCCTTACATGTGTATATGCTGCTATAAGTATTTTCTCTTTGAAGGTATGTATTCATATACATTAATGTTTTGCGTGTTGTTGTTTTTTTAACAGTTTTCAAACAAAAGACTATTACCAGTTGGATGGACACTAAAGGAATCAAGACAGCTGAATCAGAAAGGTAAAGAAACATATGTATAGAGAAATGAATGGCATGATATATGGATGTTGTATTTTCATGCTGTTTTTTCTCCTTGCTTTCTCAGTTTTTTAAGTCCATATTTATTCATTCTTTCAGTTTGCAAATAGTTTTTAGAGTCTCATATACTTTAGATTGTCCTATATACTTGAGATACAGAGGTGAAATAGAAATAATTCTTTCTTTAAGATACTTGTAATGGTGATAACAGATATAGAAACACATGATTACAGTAAGTCTTCACTTAATGTTTTAAATCTTTACGTGAAATGACATATAATGAAACCAGTTTTGCTATAAACTAAATGATAGAAACAGGAGTTAAGTTCCTGTGGCATCTTATCAATATTATAACAAAACTAGAGACCCAGTGCATGAATTTGTGCATGGGTGGGGTATGGCCAGTCTGGCCCCAATCAGGGCAGATCGGGGCTGGGCCTGTTGGGAGGAGAAGAGGGCAGGAGGTTGCCTGGCCTGCCTGCTCTGATGGGAGCCTGATCAGGGCCAGGCTGGTGGGGGGAGGGGCTGAGGGTGATTGGCCGGCAGGCCCTGCCCCTGATTGGGGTGCAGTGGGCCCATTGGGGGAGTCAGTGGCTGGGAGAGGGGCCCAGGGACATTGGCCAGCTGGCCCTGGGGTGGCGCTGGGGGTGAGGGGAAGGAGGAGGGGCTGCAGGAGGTTGGCTGGCTGGGCCCACCCCCTATTGGGATGGGGGGCAATTAGGGGCAGGACTAGCCAGAGAGTGGGCCTGCAGGGTGGTGGGGGCCCATGGGGGCAGGACTGGCTGGAGAGAGGGGCTGCAGGAGGTTGGCTGGCCAGCCCCTTTCTATTGGGATAGAAAGAGCTGATCAGGGGCAGGGCTGGCCAGGGAAAACAGCTCTGGGGGGTTTGGCTGGCTGACCCACCCTCAATCAGGGTTGGGAGAGGCTGATCAGGAGTAGGGCCAGCCAGAGAGAAGGGCTGGAGGAGGTTGGCCCCACCCCCTTATTTGCCGGATTGCTGGCTGTAGTGGGCATCATAGTGACCAGTAGTTCTGGTCATTACCCCATTCAGGTCTCTCACTTTATATATATATATATATACTAGGGGCCCGGTGCACAAAAATTTGTGCACTCGGGGGGGGGGGGTGTTCCTCAGCCCGGCCTGTGCCCTCTTGCAGTCTGGGACACCTGGGGGGGGGATGTCCACCTGCCTGTGTGCCTGGCCAGCCTGAGAGCCATTTTCAGGCTGCCCACAGCCCCTTCAGGGTTCATGCACTGGGGGGGTGTGAGGGCTGGTGAGTGCAGGTGTAGATGTTTCCCACTGGAGGGCCCATGATCGCACACGCCTGGTGGGCCCCCACCGCTGAGGGGACACACCTGGCGCAGAGCTGGATATGAGTCAGGGGTGGACACTGGTGCAGGATCCCTTGGTGGGGCCCTGCTGCTGAGCAAACACACCCAAGGTGGAGCCGGGCAGCGGACTGGCTTCGGATGCTGGGCACTGTGCAACAGATGCTCCCGCACACCCTGTGGAGGCCCCCAGGGGGAGCGGATGAAGGCAGCGGACCCTGGAAGGGTGCTCCTGCACGCCCCCAAGGAGGTCCCCGGAGCAGAGCCACGCAACAGACCCAGGACAGCTGCTCCTGCATGTCCAGCAGAGGCCCCTGGGGCAGTGCTAGGCAGCAGACCCAGGATGGCTGCTCCTGCATGCCCTGCGGAGGCCCCCGGGGGGGCGGAGCCAGGCAGCGGACCTGGGACGGGTGCTCCTGGACTCCCCGAGGAGGCCCCGGGCTGGACCCCCCCCCCCTACTGAGCTGACACACCTGACACAGCTGTGCCGGCCTTGGAGGCTCCCAGTGCAGAGCTGCCCTGCCAGCCTCCATCTTGGCTGGGTTAATTTGCATACAGCTGCTCTGATTGGCTGGTGGGCGTGGCTTAGATATCCCGAAGAAACGGTCAATTTCAATATACACTTTTATTAGTTTAGATGTATATGATACTTAATGAAACAATGTTATTCCAGAACCTGCTGTATTACTTAGTGTGATAAATGCAATAGTAAAGGTATAAACAAGGTACAGTGGTAGTAAGCATGTAAAACAAACCATCCACTTTACCTTTAGGAAAGACTGCACAGGAAGTGACGTTTATTGCTTCATCCTGGGAGGTATTTACTAGGCACATAGTTGGAGAAAGGGCATTATAGGCATATATGCAAAGACATGGAGCCATGAAAGAGAATGCTGTATGCTTAGGTAATCAAGTAACTTAATTATTGCTGTGATGTTGGAATGTGGTTGGGTAAGTGGTTTCTTTGCATCTTAAGTTCTTTCTATTATAATGTAAGTTCTGTTTTGTCATTAGTTCTTTCTATTTTCTTGTAGTTTGCATAGTAAAGAAAACAACAATACAAGAGTAGAATCCATGTTGAGTTCTGTACAAAAAGATAACTTTTATCAACATAACATGGAAAAATTAGAAAATGTTTCTCAGCGAAGTATTGATAAATCACCAGTTGAAAAAAGTGCACAGTATTTGAACCAGCAGCAGACTGCAGCAATGTGTAAGTGGCAAAATGAAGGAAAACACACTGAGCAACTTTTGGAAGGTGAACCTCCAACAGTAACTCTGGTATCAGAACAGTTCAGTAATGCTAACGTTGATCAGTCACCTCAGAATGATGATTGCAGTGACACATATAGTGAGGAAAGTAGAGATAATCAGCAGTTTTTTATACCTGTAAAGCTTGCAAATGCAAAGCAGACTACAGAAGATGAGCAGGCCAGAGAAGCCAGAAGCCACCAGAAATGCAGAAAGTCTTGCCACCTTGTGGAAGACTGTGCAGGTTGTCAACAGGAGGAGATAGATGTCGTGCCAGAGAGTCCCTTGTCAGACATTGGCTCAGAGGATGTCAGCACTGGACTGAAAAATGCCAACAAATTGAGTAGGCAGGAAAGTAGCCTAGGAAATTCTCCTCCATTTGAGAAAGAAAGTGAACTCGAGTCACCAATGGATGTAGATAATTCCAAAAATAGTTGTCAGGACTCAGAAGCAGATGAAGAAATAAGTCCAGGATTTGATGAACAAGAAGATAGCAGTTCCACCCAAAGAGCAAACAAACCTTCAAAGTTCCAAGCCAAAGAAGCCGACACTGAATTGAGGAAACAGTCATCTGCTAAGGGAGGTGAAATTCGATTACATTTTCAGTTTGAAGGAGAGAGTTGTGCTGGAATGAATAATTTAAGTGCCAGACTACCTGGAAGTACTTCTAGCATGAATGTAGAATGCAGAAATTCCAAGCAACATGGGAAAAAGGGTTCTAAAATCACAGATCACTTCATGAGAATGCCTAAAGCAGAGGACAAAAGGTAATTTTTTTTCTATCAGGAATATATCTTCAATAGTGTAATGCATTTTGTAATTTTTTAAAGGGGGGTTTAGCAAAGATACAGTTTACATTGAAGCAAAGAAACAGTATGTTTCTTGCTATCTGTTTATGCTAATTTGAACCTAGACTCCAAATTTTAAATTCCAAAAAGGCTAGAAACAGAAAAGAAGATGTAAACAAATATTGTTAATCAGTTTTTTAGTTTAATGAACTTCCTTCTGAAGTTAATATGAATTATCAAGACATAAAAATATTTGATTGATAGCAGCTACTATTCATTTAGCTGTTCCCTAAACCATTGTATATTGCAGTTTCTCTAATGCTCTGACAGGCATGCAGAAATGAGAAAACTGAAATTTGGGTTAGAGAATTCACTGAAATTATATGATTTGTGGGTCTTAACACTGAGATTTAAATCCCAGGTTGTCTAATTACAAAAATATATTTATATTGAAAGTTAGGTTTTTGCAAGTATGCCTTATGGAATCTTAAAGCCCACTGTCTACTATTTCTGTGATTTAGATTTTCCTATCAAAGTTCACTTCATGGAAGATTACTGGCAGTGTCCGTATTCTTACATGGTCCTTTCTTCAGAAAGTGATTTACTTGTGTTTGGGAATTTCTTTGCACAAACTAGTGAAACAACTCTTGGGTTTTACTATAAGCTTTATAAGTTTGTTTATTTTTCTCAATTACCAAGAAGAAAGACAAGGTTGGCACATTTAAAATAATAACATTCCAGGTAAGATTTGCATTGTGTATCCAAGTGAATTTAAACAGTAAGTAGTTTGTGACTGAATACATTTCTTTTGACCTTAGAAAAGAACAATGTGAAATCAAACATCAAAGGACAGATAGGAGGATTCCTAAATATGTTCCACCTCACCTTCCTCCTGATAAGAAATGGCTTGGAACTCCCATTGAGGAGATGAGAAGAATGCCTAAGTGTGGGACCCAACTGCCTCTCTTGAGACCATCTGCCAATCACACAGTAACTGTTCGGGTGAGTATTACCTCTCACCTATGAAGAGAGAAGACTCCAAGTTTTTATTTCTTGTGATACTTATTCATGTGTAGAATAGACCAAGGCATAAGAAAGTGATTCTCTTTTGTGCATATAAAGTGCTGAGAAGTTTACAGAATGTAGAAATATAATGATAGCTTAATATGGTACTAAACAAATCCATAAGATGAATCATTGTCAGCTGATGAGAAAATTGAAATTTTTTGTATTTTTAAGAAAATTTATTGATTCTTTTTTTAAAAAAACTTTATTGTTCAGATTATTACAGTTGTTCCTCTTTTTTCCCCCTATAGCTCCCTTCCTCCCAGTTCCCACCCCACCCTCTGCTCTTACCCTCTCGCTGTTCTCATCCATAGGTGTACGATTATTGTCCAGTCTCTTCCCGTACCCCCAATACACTTTTCTCCCCGAAAATTGTCAGTCCAATCCCTTTCTATGCCTCTGATTCTATTCTATTCACCAGTTTATTCTGTTCATCAGATTTTTCATTCACTTGATTTTTAGATTCACTTGTTGATAGATATGTATTTGTTCATAATTTTTATCTTTACTTTTTCTTCTTCCTCTTCTCAAAGGATACCTTTCAGCATTTCATATAATACTGGTTGGGTGGTGATGAACTCCTTTAACTTTTTTTTGTATGTGAAGCTCTTTATCCGACCCTCAATTCTGAATGATAGCTTTGCTGAGTAAAGTAATCTTGGCTATAGGTTCTTGCTATTCGTCACTTTGAATATTTCTTGCCACTCCCTTCTGGCCTGCAAAGTTTCTGTTGAGAAATCGGCTGACAGACATATGGGTTCCCCCTTGTAGGTAACTGACTGCTTTTCTCTTCCTGCTTTTAAAATTCTCTCCTTGTCTTTTGCTCTTGGCATTTTAATTATGATGTGTCGTGGTGTGGTCCTCTTTGGATTCCTTTTGTTTGGGGTTCTCTGTGCTTCCTGGACTTGGAAGTCTATTTCTTTTACCAGGTAGGGGAAGTTTTCTGTTATTATTTCTTCAAATATGTTTTCAATATCTTGCTCTCTCTCTTCTTCTGGCACACCTATAATTCTGATGTTGGTATGCTTGAAGTTGTCCCAGAGGCTCCTTACACTGTCTTCATATTTTTGGATTCTTTTTTCTTTTTGCTTATCAATTTGGGTATTTTTTGTTTCTTCGTATTTCAATTCTTTGACTTGATTCTTGCCTTCCTCTAATCTGTTGTTGGATGTCTGTATAATATTCTTTATTTCAGTCAGTGTATGCTTAATTTCTGGTTGGTCCTTTTTCATATCTTCGAGGGTCTCATTAGATTTATTGAGGATCTCACTAAGTTTATCAGCGGTTTCTAGAAAATTTTTGAAAAACCTTATAACCGTGGTTTTGAACTCTATATCCCATTGTTTGCTTTCCTCCTTTTCTGTCATTTGTGATCTGTTTCTTTGTCTTCGCATTTTGGCTGCTTCCCTGGGTTGATAGAGTGGCTTTCTGTGTTAGGTGATCACTGAGAGGAAATGACTTCTAAGCCACTTGGTTAGGCGAATCAGCAGTGTCTACAGTGGGAGAACTTCTGTGCTGGAGACGCCCTTATGGGGCAAGAGTTATTTCAGTGGAGCTTTGGTGCTCACGGAGTCTGCCCCGAATGTGTCCCTTATGAATCTGAGGAGTTGTATTTAGAATTGTACCACTCAGACCCCTGGGTACGCTGGCACTTGTATCTCCAAGGAGGTGCTATTTTAGCCTTTGCCTGAGGTTTCCCAGCCAAAAGCCTCTGCGAGCAGCTTGGGTGGGGTGGGCTCTCAGGGAGTCTACAGGGCGGAGCAACCAGCTATGGCTGCTCCTCTGTCCTGCCTTAGGAGGCATTGGGTCTCAAGCTGCTCTGGAGTTCCTCCCGGTGCCTGACGGTGCCAGACAGTGCCTGACGGTGCCAGACAGTCCAGCTCCTCCCCGTATGGTTCTGAGTCCCCAGAAACTCGCCTGGAACTGGAGTTCAGAGCCTTCGGAAGCTTGTGCCTCCCTCTGGTACGAAATGCTGCCAGCCCTTTCCACGAGCCCTTCGCGTGCACCTCCGTACCTCTACACTTTATTCCCTCCCTCCTCCCCGAGTCTCAGTCTCTTTCTAGTTGTAGAATTTCCACTTAGCCAGCCTTCCTGTGGGTCTGGGTGATGTCCGTTTTTTCTTTTTGTTGCTGTTTTAAAATGGTTGTGCATGGCTACAATTCCGGTGTTTACCTATACTGCCATATTGGTTTCTCTCCTTGATTGTTTTTAACAACAAATATTTATTGAGCAGCTACTACATGTTAGGTACTGGGTTACTTCCTAAAATTCAAACTTATGGTTCAGTATCTTCAAATTATTCTTCAGTTTTGCTCTTTTCTGAGCTTTAGATTCTTTTAACATCTCCATCATTGTTCCATAGATATCACAAACTCAACATACCTAAAACCAACCTCATGCCCTAGCTGGTTTTGCTCAGTGGGTAGAGCATTGGCCTGCAGACTGAAGGGTCCCAGGTTTGATTCCGGTATAGGGCACATTCCAGGCTTCTTGGCTCGATACCCAATAGTGGGCATGCAGAAGGCAGCTGATCAATGATTCTCTCTCATCATTGATGTTTCTATTTCTCTTTCCTTCTCCTTTCCTCTCTGAAATCAATAAAGATATATATTTTTAGAAAAAATAAAATAAAACGAACCTCATTTTAAAAATTATGGTTAAATATACATAATATAAATTTACCATTTTAAAATGTATGTTTCATTGGCATTTAGTACATTCATAGTGTTATACAACCATTACCACTATTCATTTTCAGAAATTTTTCATCATCCCACACTAAACTTGGTATTTACTAAATAATAACGTCCCATTCCTTGCAAGTTCTTGGTAACCTCTTTTATACTTTCTGTGATTTTTAAAAAATATATTTTTATTGATTTCAGAGAGGAAGGGAGAGGGAGCAAGAGATAGAAACATCTGTGATGGTAGAGATTCACTGATCAGCTGCCTCTTATACGCCCCACACTGGGGATCGAGCCTGAAACCTGGGCATGTGCCCTGAATGGGAATCGAACCCTGCATGACCTCTTGGTTCATAAGTTGATGTTCAGCCACTGAGCCATGTCAGCCAGGCCCGTGAGTTCTTTTTAAAAAAATACATCTTTATTTAGGTATATAAAATTGACCCATTTTTAAGTCATCAATTCAGTAATATTTAGTGAGTTTACTTAGTCATCACCATAATCCAATTTTGGAAGCTTCCTATCACTCATTGGGCAGTTTTAAATAGTCATCTCAGTTATTAGTCAGTTTCTATTGTTAGATTTTATAGGAACTACTTTTTAAAAGTTCTTTTTATGGTATAACTTAGTCTAGATGTGATTAAATAAAGTATATAATTCATTAGCATGGTTAGAGGTGGAAGCAATGTTTAGCAGGGTGGTGGGGTTTGAGCAGAGCTCAAAAAGATGAGCAGAAATTTCTGAGGTGGAGTTAGTAAGGCAAGAAAATCTCAAATACCAGTAGATACATAACCTTTATAATAAAAGGCTGTAGTTGAAAAAGATTTGTTTTAGGAATGGAAAACAATTGGTTTACTAGAGTTTAGAATTTGGCTGGGAAATGATGGAGGAAAAGACTTGAAAAGTGTGCTGGTTTCATATCATAAAGGGTGTTAGGTGTCAGGAACTGCAGTTGACTTGGTAGATTATGAAAATCATTACTAGTAAACTATTTGTGTCGGCAATAGTTGGGTTGTAACAAGATTAATCAAACAGCTGTATGTAAAAGAACAATAGAAGTGAGGCTGCATTGGAAACAGGTGAAATTCATAGGAGATGAAAAGTAAGGAGATAGTAATTATCAAATTGATGTGGTTCAGGGGTTCTTTTGAAATTTAAAGTGTTTTTTTTATTTGAACATTAATATTAACACACGTTTTTATTTTTTTAGTTTTTATTATTTTTTTATTATTGACAGTATTACAAATGTTTCCCATTTTCTCCCCGTTTATCTCCCTCTGCCCAGCCCCTGCCTCCCTAACCCCTGTCACTACCACCCTATTGTCTGTATTCATGGGCTATGTATGTAAGTATGTAATTTCTTTGGCTTATCTCTCCTCATTCCCCCACCCCCACATTGAAGTATGTGAGTCTGTTCCATGTCTCCATGCTCAGCTCTTATTTTGTTGGTCAGTCAGTCATTTTGTTCATTGGATTCCACAAATAAGTGAGCACAGGTGATGTCTTTCTCAGATGGGCTTATTTCAGTTAGCATGCTGTCCCAAAGGATAAGAGATCCCTCTTTTTTTAATAGCTGCATAGTATTCCATTATGTAAATGCCCCACAGCTTTTTTATCTATTCATCTACTGATTCTAAATCTTAGATATTGTAAATAATACTGCTATGAAACATAGGGTGCATATATTCTTCTTTATTGGTGTTTCAGGGTTTTTAGGATATATTTCCAGAAGTGGATCATTGGGTCCAGTGGAGTTCCATTTTTAATTTTTTAAGGAAACTCCATGCTGATTTCCATGGTAGCAGCAGTGAACTTGTTCCCTTTTCTTCACATCTTTGCCAGCACTTGTTATTTGTGGATTTATTGATGGTAGCCATTCTGACAGGTGTGTAGTTTTAATTTTCATTTCTCTGATGATTAGTGACTTGGAGTATTTTTTCTTATGTCTTTTGGCCATTTGTCCTCTTTGGAGAAGTGTCTTTGCCTGTTTTTTAGTTGGATTGTTTGGGAGTTGTATGAGTTTATATATTTGGAGATTAACTGCTTATCAGATGTATCATTGGCAAATATGTTCTCTCATACAGTGGGTTTCCTTATCATTTTGATGGTGGTTTCTTTTGCTGTGCAGAAGCTTTTTATTTTTTTCTTTTGTTTCTTTTGCCCTAGGAGATGTATTGGCAAAAATTCTGCTATGTGAGATGTCTGAGATTTTACTGCCTATGTTCTCTTTTAGGATTTTTGTGGTTTCATGGCTTACATTTAAGTCTTTTATCCATTTTGAGGTTATTCTTGTGTATGGTGTAAGTTAGTGGTCTA
>PVJC01053588.1:0-10778 GCA_004026665.1 Murina feae | reverse complement strand
AGAGAGAGAGAGAGAGAGAGAGAGAGAGAGAGAGAGAGAGAGAGAGAATAGTCTTCAAGCTTTGGAAATGTAAAATCCTGGGCAATAGTACTGACAGATCAATATCCTTATGCATTCAAATTACAAAATCATGTCAGTAGCAAAGTGACTTGGTGGAGGTTGAAAATTTGAAAGTAGAATTAGCATATTTAATAAATTCAACCTCATTCTTCTAGTGCATCATATCATACTGACCTACATTTTTTGAAAACTGTTTTTTTAAACAGGATGATTAATTTTACTGAAAGTTTATTTAACAAAGTTTAAAGTTAATCAGCAAATAGAGTTTTCCCACTAGCAGAGATAAAAAATATAATTTGCTACATAACTATTTGTAATTACTTTGTCATCAGATATCTTCTACCAGAAATCTAACTCTACCTCCCATTTAATCTGTTCTATTTTGTTTAATTCTAGATCTCATTATTCTAATTTTGATTTATTAAAATGTTATGCCAATTTCATTAGCAGGTCAAAACCTATCGGTCAATATTCTTGAAGGTTACAATCTTTTCATTATTGATCATTTTATTGCTAAGTTTCCCTAAATAGAAGTGTACTGACAAGTCTTTCGTTAAATATAAAATGTTCTTATAATGATTTGGGATTTTTTTCTTAAAATATTGCATTATATTGTTTACTTTTTTAATTTAAATGCTTTATTGTTTAAAGTATTACATATATCTCCTTTTCCCCCCCATTTTCCGCTCCCCTGTTGTTCCCACCCCCGGCACATGCCCTCACCCCCCATCCCCCGCTAATATCTGTGTCCATGGGTTATGTTTATATGCATGAATACAAGTCCTTTGATTGATCTCTTATCCCCAACCCCTTCCCCTGCTTTCACTCGGAGGGTTGGATGGTCATTGGATGCTTCTATGTCTCTGGATCTATTTTTGTTCATTATTTTATGCTGTTCATTATATTCCACAAATGAATGAGATCATGTATTTATACTTCCCTGACTGGCTTATTTCACTTAGCATAATGTTCTCCAGGTCCACCCATGTTTTTGCAAATGGTATACTAGTAAATACCCTGCTATTTGTCTATGTTTCTTTTCTTGGCCTCATTTGCACAGACAACTGAGTAGATTTGATAAATTTTGAACATTTAAAAACAATTAGCAAATCAAATGCATATCAAACACCTAAAGAATTCTAAAAAAATATAGATGGCAGTGAGATTAGCAAATGTTTTAAAGAAAAGAAATGCCATACTCAGTGTTCTGATAGCAGTTGGCAGTGAAGAGAGATCAGAGGCAGAGCCTGGAAAAGGAACACATTCCCACAGTCAATATGCTAAGCCAAGGTGATACCTGTAACCATGGCAGGATTATTAGAGATGGAAGAGAAGTATGTAAAGTAGGTGTAAAAGAAGCTGCCCTGACCATCTCACAATCTCACAGCTTTTCTGGAAACAATGTGACATTTCAGAGAGAAAAATCGTTTGGAGGAGTCAGAATTCTCTGCATGCCCAGAGTCTTCACAATCTTCACTCGGTAAGAGCCCATTTCTCCCAGGGATCTGTTCTTCACTTGCAGGAAGGTATCAAGAAAGGAGAGTCCATGGCTGCCACCACATCCACTTTGCAGTCAGTACTCATGGCCTGCTTTTGCAGTGCACTATGGATGTAGATTTTTATTAGCTACTTCCTTAAAAAAACATGACCTCCATATCATCTCTTTGAAATAAAGTGGCTTGAGTCTGAAACTCAGAGGAGGAAAGAGATCAACCAGTGAACTTGAATGCATATATGCATAACCATGGACACAGACAATGGGGTGGTGAAGGTCTGGGCAGGGAGGGGATAGAAGCAAGCTGGAAGAGGTTAGTGCAGGGGGGCAGGAATCTATGTAAAACTTTCAACACTTCTTAAAAAATAAAATGGCAAAATAAATAAATAAATAAATAGGAAAAAAATAAATAAATAAAGCGGCTTGAGGAAACATTGTGTCTTGTTTATGTATTTACATGTGTGACACCCAATATTATACTTTAGGGTCACTGTCTTTTTTTTTTTTTAAATAAAAGAAGATGCCAAATCACTAATAAATTACTAATAAATTATTAATAAATTACTAATCCAAGTGGATTAGTAACAACATAAAGTTAATAAAAAATTTAAATGTAGTATAATATTAAAAACATTTAGTATCTAAATGTGACACATTATTTTTACATTAAAGAATAAGGAAATTAAAATATACCAAAATTCATTATATTTACAGTTCAATTTAGTTTTTCATTAAGTTTTCATGCAACAGAATTTTCTGTCTTGCCCTTGCAGTTAGCGCTTATATCTGAGAGTAACCTATTAAGTAATTATGACTTTAGTAGTTTTAAACTGATTGAGAGACACTATAAAAAGCATTGCCCTGACTGGTTTGGCTCAGTGGACAGAGCATCGGCCTGTAGACTCAAGGGTCCCAGGTTGGATTCTAGTCAAGGGCATGTACCTTGGTTGCAGTCACATCCCCAGTGGGGGAGATGCAGGAGGCAGCTGATTGATGCTTCTCTCTCATCAATGTTTCTAACTCTCTATCCCTCTCCCTTCCTCTCTGTACAAAAATCAATAAAAATATATTTTTAAAAAGCATTACAATTTTGAACCATTAATTGACAAATAATTAGTCCTATTGGCAAAAAACTGGATTTAGAAAGATAACTGCCCAAACAGTGGATGGAATAAGCATGTTTCAGAGAATGTCATTTAGTAAACAAGAAAAATAAAACATTTTCCTAGAGGAAAAATACCTATTATATGTTTGAATGTAAATATCTAATAGTGCCATTGCAACATTAATGTGCAAAATAACAAATTAGTGTTGACTCATCTGTGCACACATTCATGATCAAGAAATTAGCATAATAAAACAATATGCTTCAATTGAAGTTAATTTATATTTTAAAAGATAAACATGAACTTGATCAATTCAGAAAGTAATTTTTACATCTTAAAGAAATGTCTTGTTTTACTGAGGGATTACTATTGCCTTCCTTTCACTAGCCTCTCCATTAGTGCTTTTAAAATATAGTAAACAAAATGTTGACTAATACTTATAGAAACATCTATTTCTAACATGAATTTATTGGTATTCTATTTTTTCTGTACAGCCATATTAAAATGTGAAATGAAGAATATGTTTTACTGAAACATTTTTTGCTTATTTATCTCAATATACCCTTGTTCAAATTCTGTTATACCTTCAATATGTCTCTTAATTCAGCATATTACAAATGGATACCATAAACAATATTAATAATCCTGCTGAATAATTACATCTGTCTATATTTCTCATCACTGTAAAGTTTGTGTGAGCCTGTGTAATATATACCTCACATTTAAAAATTGGTGATTCAATGATAAATATATTCTGCTAATTCTAGTATATAACTCAGCAATTGCATTAACATTAAATATTTAACATAACTACTTCTATGAAATACTTTAGCCTGAAATAAGGAAACCTAATTTATAGTTCTGGATTCATCCTAGACTGGATATGTGTAAATCTGAGTTACTTTTAAAACTTTTTCTGAAATCCTGATTGGTTCATAGCTGATACCAAGGGAACAGAAGTTAAATTCTTTATATTTCTTCTTTCCCCATTCTCCTAAGATACAAGTCCCTCTTTCTCTCCTGAGGTAGTCCTAGAAATGATATATAGATGAGATAATAACAGTTTCCTTCTATTCCCGTAGATAGTTATATTCTGACTCCTGGGAAATAGGAGAGTTCTCACAGTACTTCTGAGTTTTTCTGAACTTCTTTTAAACTTTAAAGAGAACAACCAATAATAAACTCAGCATCTATGGTAATCAAGTTAATTTACCTATTTTCATAATCAACTTGGTAAGTGGTATTTTCAGTATATTTCATGGTATAATTATGATACAAGTCAATGTATTCAGTGATCATTTGCATTTTTCTTTCCAAGATGCTTAGTTATCTACAAAAGAAGGCCTAATTATTATCTGAATTCACTTTGAAATTTTTTTGCTTTTACCATTATTCTTCTTAGTTATGTTGCCAAGCATAAAATTATCTACTACTCAATATCAATTTATTAGGCAAAATTCAACCTAACTTGTATATTGAGAGTAATTTATAATTCTGTTGGATTAAATAATTGAAACTTTTTGAATATAGATAGTAGTTAATTCTCTTGCTATAAAAGAGCACAAAACATACTTTCTTTCCATTATAAACATATAATGGGAAGAATGTGCTTTGGAGCTAGATGGTGGCTTTGTGTAGTTTACTTGATTTTTGTGAGCATTAGTTTATTCATCTTTAAATGGGGATAAAATGCCTACCTCACAACACTAGATAAAAAGTATACCCATAGTCTGACATAAAATCATGTTCAATAAATTAAGTGGAGGAGGAGAGAAAGGGGATGATTATTTTAATGTAGCATTTGCTGTCAGAAGTCAAATGATCCCATTCCCTCCCTCAACTCTCCACCATTCATGCCTGTCACTGAATTTACCTCATTTCCTCAAGAGTAGCTCTTCTCTAGATAATTACAATGTTTCTCACAGCTAGTGGAGGCTCTCTAGATTTACAGCCTCTTGACTTAGCGTAATAGTCGAAGTTTGGTGATACTCACATGTGCAAATGTTTTTATTTAGAAATTCAGATCAAATTAGGAGAGTAAAGCTGGCTTCATGTTCTCTCTACATCTGATTTAGGCCCAGTATGTGGGGTGTAATGACTGAAAATGACTGACAATATGAACCAAGCCTGGTTCCCTAGGAAAGGCCATGATGACCATATATATAATTTTATTTACTCTAGCTTCCCCTAAACTGAGAAAAGTAGAAACCTTTCATTTTCATTACAGAGGAAATTCCCTCTATAAAAGCATTTTGGTTAATGCACGTTAGATGGGTATTACTCTTAGACGTGTAGACAACCCATATTTGCTTTAATTAACCCAAGAGTAGATACAAACTCAGCCTTCTTTTCCATGCTTGTGGACACCCTGAAGACCTGGGTTCCTGTAGAAAATACCATTATTTAAGTAAGATTTGTCAGGAAACAGCTTAGAATATAGATGTGGTTGCAGGAAGTTTATTGTGCAGGGCTGTTGGGACCAACACCTGTGAGAAGAATACAGGAAGACAGATTGAACAGAAGGAGAGGTTAAAACATGATGAACTTGCAGTAAAGGCCTCAGTGGAATTCACAGGGAGGTTTGGAGCTGCACTGGCCCTTTAGAGTTGTCCAGAAGTGAGTCAGGGCCTGGCCTTTGTATGCCAGCCACATCTCTAGTCATTGGATGAGGGTTGCTCCCTGGGGCCAGGCTGCTCTCTCTGGTTGAGCACAATTGCTGAGGAGGTATTCACTGTGAGCTACTGGAGGCCAACACACTTGGTAGGTTGGAGAATGAGTGCTTCATCCTGAAAATTTTACTACCTACTGCTAATCAACCATCACTGACTTTTAGTGCTTTGAGATACAATATTTAATAGAAACTTTAAAAAAAGCTATGTATTAAGATTACATAGTCTTTGTCATAGTGACATTCTAGACATTTATGAGGTGGAAATATAACAATCCCATGAAATACCTTTGTTCCTTTACCTATATCACACACGGTCAGTGTGTCATAGATTAACTTGCAAATATAACAGTTAATGATCACAAGCCTAACTATCCTTCAGCATTAAGCACAGCAGACAGCTCTGACCATATGAAGGCAGTAAAAAGCTGGAGCATGGCCTGGCCCGTGTGGCCCAGAGGTTGAGCATGGACTCATGAACCAGGAGGTCATGATTCGATTCCCAGTCAGGGCACATGCCTCGGATGCAGGCTCAAACCCCCGCCCTCTGAAGTTTGCAGTTTTTTATTTTATTTTATTATTTATTTATTTATTTTATTTATTTTTTTCTTTTTTCTTTATTGGTCAAGGTATTACAAATGTGTCCTCATCTCCCAATAACCCCCAACCCTCCCCCCTCCCCACTCATGCTCTCATCCCCCTGTTGTCTGAGTCCATTGGCTTGGCTTATATGTATGCATATAAGTCCTTTGGTTGATCTCTTCACCCCATCCCCACCCTCCCCCACGCTCTCTCTGGGGATCAACAGACCTACAGTTGCTTCTCTGTCTCTGGATCTGTTTTTTTTTTAATCAATCTGCCGACTTTCTTTTTTTACCACCTCATTTCCAAAATTTACATATTATACGTTCTTTTTTTTTTTTTTCATACAACCTTTATTGACATTTAAAAGAAATCATGTCCTAAAGAATTCAAGCTCAGACATTCTTCTCCATGTAATGTTAAAATGTCTCATGGAAAAAAATAAATAGTTCAATTAACAAACAGGCTGCTTTGTCAACGCAGAATCACAATACACATATGCTGAAATTCCTCTTGGGAAGATCTGCAAAAGCAATTGCAACTTAAACATCAACACAATCATTTCTCTGTCAGTGAGTCGCTCGTAACCATACTCTAATTTATTGGCCTATTCAAAATAATCCATCAAACTAACATCATTCACTTTTTCATATGTACCAACCACTGAATTTTGAGAATGTCTATGTATATATCACTGTAGTACACGCCAGGAAATACAGAGAGGCCTTGCCGAGTTATTGTAGGAAGCCAGCCATAATGAACTGACAAACTTTCTACACGACCTGGCACAGGCAGAGACAATGGGCCATGTGGTAGAAACAGGGTTTTGCAATGACAGGGAAAAGGATCCAGTTCCAGCTTTGTTTCCTAGCTGGAGGTAACCTTGCCCCATGCTTCCCTCCTCTCACCTCAGGTTGCGCACAAGTAATATGCAAATGGCACCACTCACTGGAAAGTTGTCTTGGAAACTAAATGAAATAACATTTGTATATGGAGAGAAACTCAACAGGACCTTGCATAACAAACAGTACTGCTCCTTACCTAGCTTCTTTTTTTATTCCTTAAAGGCAATTCAAGGGAAAAAGGGGTAGACTTTACAATATTTATTTTTTTCAAAATTTCTCTTTTCTTTTAATTTTCTAAGCTCATGACTATCTGTAGTATAGGCAAGAATCAGAAAAGATAGTAAGGAAAAACAGTTTGAATCTGAAATATGACAGTGGGAAACTTAGAGACTAGAAGAAAAAAAGCATGAAATTTTCCCTTATCCAAGGTTGTCCCTTACCATCTGTCTCTTGAAGGTTTTATAAAAAGAAAATGTCCTTTAACCACTTTATAATTTTTGACATTTTTCCTAGCATAATTTGGACATCTTATCAGTAATGGATAGTTAGTCACAGCAAACTATTTCTACGTGGCAACTGACAACTGATTTATCCATTGAACAATTTGAATGTCTGTGGGCTGACAGTGTTGATATTCATAATCTAAAATGCAAATTAAAAGTTAAAAAGTGACTACACTTGTAACATGGGCAAAATTCAAAAGTTTTGTTAACATGCTGTGTTTGCAAAAGTTGATGTGAGCCAAAATTTGTACAACACAGGGAAAGCAATTTGGTAACAGCTAACAAAACTTGAAATGTATCTTTTCAAGCCAGCAATGCCATTTCTAGCAATTTATTCTGTAGAAATGCCCTCTTGACTGCAAAACAAAGCATGTTCCAATGTGCAGCATGGATGGTCAAAGCAAAAGCTTACAAACAGCCTACATTTCTTTTAATTGAGAATTATTTAAATAGTTTGGTACATCTATAAAATCAGATACTATTTATAATTAACTGTATACCATTTACTATAATAGTAATCTTTAGTATCTATTGTAACATGAAAAAAATAAGTTACAGAATGTGAGTATATTCAAAATGTATAATGTATCTACACTCATTAGGCACAGATCATCTCTGGGAAGAGACATCTGAGACTGACAGCAGTTGTCTCCAGGGAGGGTCCATGGTGACAAAGATGGCCTTATCATCCCTTCAGCCTGACTACACTTTAGACAGGTTACTTGCTTACCCCAGACTCCTGACATCCTTTTTCTTCCTGCACTTTAGAAAGCTTGTACTTGTAAATTCTTTCTCTGTCCCTTCAAGATGTAAATCTTTTTAAAAAGCCCACTGCCAGTTAAATAACCCAGAACTATCTTTCTAAAGGACCTGGGAGCCTTCTCTTTGAAATGTAAGCATCAAAGAAGACTGTCCCTATCTCCCAGTCTCTGTGGGAAAGTAAGAGCCCAACACCAAGGGAGGTGGCTGCTCCAATTTATAAACCTAGCTCCTGCAGATGAAGATAATAGAAAGTTTAAGTGTCCCTTGGGTAATGCCCATTACCAAACGCCAGTGGCCTATGATGAATTCCTCAGCCCAGATTTTAAAAACTCACCTACTTTTTTTTAAATAGAGTTGAACACAAACTGAGTTTGGCGTCTTTCCCTGTTGCAATATTCTTAAGTGAAATTTTTATTTGTGTGTTCAACTTTATCTAATGCAATTTTTACTTTGACACAGGGATACAGGATAACCTGATCAAGAAGGAGACTTACTTTTAACTCAATATCTTTTTGTACACTTTTACATTTTTACCATGTGCGTGATTTACCTATTCAAACATTTCAATTAAATAAATCTAACGAAATCCTTAGGGCAATCTATAGCCTATGGAAATAAAGGGTAAATTATCCTGGAGAGATTCATCCAACTAATTTTAGCTTTGCAGTACTTATAGAAAATACTTTAAAAGGAAAGGAAAACTTCCAATTAAACCAAATGAACTTTGTACAAACTGAAACTAAAATGGGAACATGTCCTTAATTCCTTCAAATAATGTTGATAATACAAAAAAAATGTTTTAGCTTAGTTACTTAAAAATTACAATGAGTTCCTAAATGAGATCTTACAATATTTTCCAGAAATGCTTGTTGAACAATTATTCCATATATCTAGCCTATCTGGGTCACCCTTGGCTCAATCTATACTTTATCTATTGAAGCCTTCAAGTTACAAACCAGTATTTAATCAATCTAGTTGTTTGGTGATGATTTCCATTTGAAGCAAAATAAGGGATAAGTACTCATATTTACAATATCAGCATAATTCATTTTCAGTCACATATTCTTCTTTCAAAGGAAAATTCTGAAATCTATAGTTATAAAGAATGCCATAGTTTTAAACCTCAGGTCTTTTCTTAAGAGGTAAACCTGAAGTTGGTAGACATAAATTGCCATTTGGTGACATTGGAAGACTATAGGAAGAGCAGGGGTGTGTTAGAGGAGGGAAGAGATGGAACTAGAGGTATTATTTTTCAAATTAAGTTTGAGAAGACATTTTAAAATGTCCACATAGACCTGACAAATAGGCATTAGATGAGCCTGACTAATATTCAGGGAAAAGATAAAGATTAGAGATGAATATACTGGCATTACCAGCATATCACAAATGTGTAAAGCGCTGTAAAATTAAGATCAAGAAGATGAAAGAAAGTAGTCAGAGAGGTAGGGGACAAACAAGGAGAATATGTTTCCTGGAATCGAAGCAAAGAAGTTAAAAGGGAGAGGATGTGATCCATATTTAATAATTATCAAATTAAATTGAAGGTAAATTAACATTTAACACAATGGAAAAAGAGCAATTTCTGATATGTTTTAATGGCTATATTTTAGTAAGTACTATTTTCACTTTATAAATACTAAGATCTTTCTTTCTTATGCATAAATTTAGACCTAATTATTTTCTTAGAGGCTAATACTATTTTGTAATAATATTTTTAATTGCTGACTTGGTCAATGAACTTTAACTTAATCATCTGATTTTACCAAAGGCTGAGAAAATTATATTTATTTTCAATTATAACTAACCACATTATAACAATAATATCAAAATCTGTCTAATCTCTCTACATAAAATGAATATTTGACAACTTAATATGGTAATGAGTATTCATAACAAGACATCCCTATCCAGATTCTATTTAAAAGGACTCTATGAGAATTGGGGGCAGGGGGTGGAAGGATTAATTTCGAGGATTTGTTATTTCAATGATGAGCAGCCCTTGAGCAACCCAAACTAATGACCAGTTAATATTATTCTCGTGGTTGTATTCAGCAAGTGGGTATGACTGAAAACTAAACTTGTCACTTCCTTTTATCAAGCTCTTCCTGAATGATTTGTCTGAAACACAGTTCTCTGTATACAACTGACAAAAGGGACACTATTCTGAAAATCTGTCAATACAGTCTAGATTGTAATCCTGCAAAAGATTCTGCAGGAGGCGGGATAGGAATACTGCACTAACAGCATGGATCACTGGAAGAGAGAGACTTTCTCTCCAGGAATCAGTTTAGAATGGTGTATATTCCTCTGCTTAAATATCTAACAGATTCTAGATGACCTTTACAATAATCTTCCAATAGGTTTTTACCTATATTCTCATCTAAACTAATAAAAGCGAAATATTAAAATTAACCGTTTCTCCGAGACAGGGTAAGCCACGCCCACCAGCCAATCAGAGCGGCTGTATGCAAATTAGCCCAGGCAACATGGCGGCCGCCACTCCCGGACCTGAGTAAACAGCCCTTTCCATTGCGGCAGGAGGGAAAGTGAAGCTGCGGCCTTCAGCTCAGCTCCGATTAAACTGCCTCTAGCGAAACACAGCTTTTTGAAACATTGTAACAATCGTAGAATCCTCCGGAGCTGAAGGAAAGAGCAGCTCCGGCCTAACCAGTAACAGTAACAATTGTTTCATTATAGACGCTGCGAGGTGAAGCAGCGGAGGCTTCGTTAGTAGTTAGAAGGCCGCCTTAAAGGAAC
>PVJC01053587.1:0-10779 GCA_004026665.1 Murina feae | reverse complement strand
CCGAGGGCCGAAAACAGTTTCCCTCTCGCTCCTGCTGCAACGGACGCTGCCTAAACGTTTCCTCAGGTCCGTGAGTGGCGGCCGCCATGTTGGCTGGGCTAATTTGCATACAGCCACTCTGATTGGCTGGTGGGCGTGGCTTACCCTGTCTCGGAGAAACGGTTAATTTTAATATTTCGCTTTTATTAGTTTAGATAGTTAATATTTTTGTACTTTTATAGGCACTATGAGGTGTGTACTCTTTTCCACATACTGATTTCTTTATGCTACACAGTTATTTTGAGATTCTACACCAATGCTTATGTGAATATTGAATTTGTTTTGTTCCTGAGTTGTATTATATTCTATGGATAACAACTTTATGTATTGAGCTGTCTATAAAATTGGTTATTTCTAGTTATAAATAAATCTGTTTGGAATATTTGTGTTCAGTTCTCTTTATTGATATATTTTTACTAATCAGACTGTTGCAGTGTAGGTGAATGTTTCACATTTTAACTGTTATCTACACTGGTCATTCAGTTTGCCTTCCCACCCACACACAGTATATAAAAATTCCAGTTTGCCTTAACAAGTTTGGCTCAATGGATAGAGCATCGGCCTGCCAGCTGAAGGGTCCCAGGTTCGATTCTGGTCAAGGGCATGTACCTTGGTTGTGGGCACATTCACCTGTAGGGGGTGTGCAGGAGGCAGCTGATTGATGTTTCTCTCTCATTGATATTTCTAACTCTCTATTCCTCTCCCTTCCTCTCTGTAAAAAAATCAATAAAATATATTATTCAAAAATTCCAAGTTTTCTTCAACCTTGCCAGCACATGCAATGGTTAATATTTTTAAATAGTAGGCCAGGAATTGCAAATAGTTTTAACTGGCTTTAATTTTAATCCCATTTCCCTGAGAATTTTTTATGTTGAACATTTTTTTAATACATTTACAGTATTTAAATAGTCTTTATCTCCTTTGACAAAATGTTGTCTCAATTTTCTTGCGTATTTTTAAACAAATTTAATGTTGTAACCAATATGAGGACAGGTCACAATCTAAGACATATGTTTCACTTTCACTCACTCCTCAATAACTCAAGTGACTTCTTTGCTATATGGAACTATGGGTTTGAATACTGGAACGAAAATTGTTTTTGTTAGTTTTTATTTTATGTACTATTTAAATCCATGTGTATCATATACTTACAGATTTATCTGTACTATTAACATTTTCCACCACTCTTTTATAAATCTAACCATTCAATAATGCATTAAGCCAAGTCTGTTTTTGTAACCTTTGTTAATTTCCCTGTTACAAATGCTTATAACGGTTAGTTTCAACCTGCTAAAATGATGACACTGAACATGGATATGATATTTTGAGCAGCAAATCATTTAATTTTCAACATATTGATGCAGTTGCGACAAATACCTTCAATAACTTTCATAATAAAATAGTAAAATAATTGGGAAATGACAAGTTTTTAACATTTCTTTAAACTTATTTACACATAATTTATTTTAAAAATATGTTGAAAACTCTTTTTCTTGATTTTTGAGAGGTTAGGGAGAGGGAGAGAAAGATATATCACTGATGAGAGATAATCAATGATAGGCTGCCTCCTACATGGCTCCTGCTGTTATGGTGCCTAAAATCCATTAAAGTTCATTGACCAGGAATCTGAAGATAGTCACTGTAGCCGATGTGGACAACCAGGATCCAAAAGATGTGCCATAGGCCCTGTGGATGGACTTGACCTTTTCCTCAGGCAGCCTCACAGTTTGTCTTCATCCCAGGCTGCTTTCCAAAGGGTAGATGTGCAGCCCCTTCAGCAGCATCCCAGAGGGAAATTTATAGAACTGAATGCAAGTAAAAAGTCCAGTGGTTTACACTTTTGCTTAAAAGTGTATCTGTAATGTACTTTAGTAATTCACCACAAGGATAGTTTTCCAGAGGTAAATGACAAATGCAGAAGTTTACAGGGAGGCAGTATTTATGGCAAGCAACCACAGTATTTCACAATATCTTGCCAGAGTTCACAATAATGGGGCAGGATATGGAAAAGAAGAAATAATAGTTGAGATAATGAGGAGCCTTAGACATTTCTAATACATCTGTCTGAAGAAATCAACTTTAGAAACCCATCATCAGCCTCCAAGAGATCTCCAGGGGTTTCTTGTGTTTTAAGAAAGAATGCAAGACCTGAACAGGTCTCTCAATGGTTAGGGCTGTGGCTCAAGGAGCGAATGGTCTCTGTCTCCATTCCTGGTCAAGGGCACAGACCTCTGTTGGGGGTTTATCTAAGCCCAATGCAGAGCACACAAGGGCTCTTAAATTACTCGGAATCTACTGGGGATTTTGTGCTTAAATAAGAGTAATGAGGGCACCATGACTATGACACAAATTGTGTAGGATTATTTTGAGATTTGTGTTCTTGATTCTGTTAGCCTCTTATGTGAAAGAAGATTGGCTTCCACTGAGATCAGATGATTCTGATAAATGTTCTTTTTTTGTAAATATATTTTACTAGGGGCCCAGTGCATGAAATTTGTGCACTGGGGGGAGGGGTGGTTTCCTCAGCCCAGCCTTCCTCCCTCTCACATATTGGGAGCCCTCAGGGGAAGCCCTACTGATGGCTTAGGCCCGCTCCCTGCTCCCCATGAGGAGCAGGCCTAAGCCGCAGTCTGGCCTCCCTTTGTGGGAGGTGACCAGGCTAATTAGGGGAAGCCACCAGCCCCATCACACCACTGCTACAGCGACTGTCAGTCACCACAGCCACCAAGGTGTTTTCATTAACACAGACTCCAGTCCCTTCACCATGAAAAAATGACAACTTTCTTTAGGCATTTTTAAGATGTGTCTTTCATAGGATATGACATTTCTTTCTTTCTTTCTTATCTTCACCTGAGGATATGTTTCCATTGATTTTTAGAGACTGTGGAAGAGAAGGGAAAGACAGAGAAACATCAAAATGAGAGCACTTCAATTGGTTGCCTCTTGCATGAGCCTTGACCTGGGCCCCGGGCAGGGAGGAGCCTACAACCTAGGTACATGCCCTTGGTCAGAATTGAACCCACACCCTGCAGTCAGCAGGCTGAGGCATTATGCACAGAGCCAAACCAACTAGGGCAGGATATGACATTTCTTAGCCCTCCAGCAGTGGACCTTCATTTTTTTTCTCCAGGAGTGTGATGGAAAAACCCTAGATGCCTTTTTGGATTCTTATTACCCAACTTATTAAGAATATTACCAGTAGCATACAAGGAGTTTAGCCAATGAGCATTAAGAAAAAGTGTTTCCTCTGTAGTTCACTCTGATCACCAGCTCCACCCCTGCCCCTCCAATGTCAACTCCACCCCTACCCAGACCTGTAGCCTCTGGCCTAGGATTCAGGCCTGGGAAGAAGTCCCCCAACCCCCACGATGGCCGGCTCCGCCCCTTCCCAGGCTGGGGGTCTCTGCCGGAGGATGCAGGCCTGGGCAGAAAACCTCCCCAACTCCCATGATCGCTGGCTCCACCCCTTCCCAGGTTCATTCAATTGATTGCTCTGCCTCTCAGCGCCCCCTGCCTCCCCTACCACCTGCCTGGCTAACAGGCCTGGCTATTTCAATTGGAGCTAAGGTGGACTGGGCACCATCATCTTAGTTTAGTTAATTTGCATATTTGCTACTGAGTGGTTGGTGGGTGTGGCTGGTGGGCGTAGCTTGTGGGTGTCTGGGAGTGATGGCTAATTTGCATATTACTCTTTTATTAGATTAGATTGATTCTTTATAGAGAGGAAGGGAGAGGGACAGAGAGTTAGAAACATCAATGAAACATCAAAGAGCTGCCTCCTGCACACTTCCCACTAGGGATGTGCCTGAAACCAAGGTACATGCTCTTGACTGGAATCGAACCCAAGACCCTTGAGCCTGCAGGCCGATGCTCCATCCACTGAGCCAAACTGGTCAGGGCTGATAAATGTTCTTTTTATAGATGTATGTTTTACTTACCAAGCTTTTGCTGTATAGGTGATTGTTTTACTTTTTAATATATGCACAACTTGGCTCAGAGAAAATATGTCCCATATGCACCGGGCCTTGACCCTGCTACCCTCCCAGACTTTCTCAGGGAGGCCACAGTGACAACCCTGGCTTCACTTTCTGGCTGAGTTCTTCCCACCCGTTGTAGATATCCTGCTCCATTGTTTCAGGGTTGTCCTCCTCTAGAATGCCAGCTTCCACTGGCAGGGGATTTGAAACTTCCAGAGCCTGGAACAGTCAGCAGTGTCCACCTCCTTCATTCTTACTGGTCCTAGCTGTGTCTGCCCGTGACTGCTGCTCTCCATCCAGGCTGATTCAAGTTTTCAGGTGCTTGTGGGTGATATGGGATAACAATGAGGGGCCAACTCCTAGGTCCATAACTTCCCCATAGGAATCAGCACCTGGACATCTCCTGTGAGACTCTTGTCCCTGAAGAACAGATTGCTCCCTTGCTCCATGTGAATGTGAGGCTGATGCCTAATAGAAGAATGTGCCTGGGGCTGCTGAGAACATCATTCCCTAGCTTCAGTACCCTGGTAATCTACTGGGCGTGCATGGCTATCTGGTAGCACTGTGACCAGGAGGAAGAAGTATCCCAGTGCTCTCTCCAGTGGGGATGGGGTGAACTATGGTGGGCCCCCAATTAGGACACCTTCATGTACAGAATGAACAGAAAGCACAGGATCACCTGATATAAATTTTGGGATTTTTCACCATGATCCTTGCTCACCAGGGCAATGCAAATTATAAAGAGACTTGGAGGCAGTGTAGTGACTCATGTTAATGTAAAAAAATGTGGTTGCTGGAATGCCTGCAGTCCTGTACCCTTCCCAATCAACTCTCTTATCATGTGTGTCTTCACCCTCAGCACAGTGTGGGAACTGAGGTAGCCAGGGATTTAAACAAGTTCACACTCAGAAGTGGTTATACATTTACTGCCAATGAACACTAAGCAAAATGTTGTTTTTTTTCAAAGTTCACTCTTTTCAATCTTGCTCATGATGGCTTAGGGCAGCTCAGGGACAAATTGTACCTGGATAAAGAGAAAGTGTACCATCCTGACTGAGTTCTGTGTTTTTTTCCTACTAATCCCCACTCCTCTCCTTCACCCCTGCAAACTTCCTCAGATTGATTTGAACCACGTGGTTGCCTTCATGGGGCCCATCAAGTTTGTCAGGTTCCACTCCTGGCCCCCTGAATTTGACTGCAGCCCCATGATATGCTTTGACCAATGAAAGGTGCTGGAAGTGAAGCCTGTCTTCTCTAACATAGAGTCTGGAACCATAGACTGACCCCTCTCTCTATTCATCTCTACTAATACCTACCTGGTACCTACATGGTGGCTGGTCCTTTATCCTGGTCACTTGAGAACCAGGGTGGATATGTGGCATGAAGAAAAAGATTCTTTAGAATAAAGCTTCAGGGCTGTTTGTAACTCACTATAGCATATAGCCTCTCCTAATGGGTATCCATGAACAATCCTACTCTCAAGGAGGCAGCAGACCCTAACATTAGAAGTCAGAGACCTATTATTAGAAACACATGGATTGTTTTCCAGCCCTGCCTTTACTTAATTTTATAATCAGACATTTTACTCAGTTTACATCTTCATAAAATAGATGGTTAAAACATCTCAGGTTGCAGAGAGAATTAAAGGGGCAAAATACTTGTAAATCATAGAATTCAGTGCCTGGCACTTGTAGTAAATTTTCAGTAAGTGTTATCTCCATAGCTCAACAATGTGTGCTGACTACTAACATCCTAACAGTGTATGGAATATAAACTTTTTGTCCTTTATATCCTTTCAAATTATGTTTTAAACAAATAGGATAGGATTATGTATATTCTCTCATAGCCTGCTTGTTCTCTTAATCACGTGATATTTTTATATTCAAAATGATATATTGGCCACCTTGGGTGGTTCAGTCGGTTGAGCATTGTCCCATTCGCAGAAAGATTTCCAGTTCGATTCCCAGTGAGGGCACAGGAAGGGGGGAATGTGAGCTCAGTCCTCAGTGTGGGAGTGTGCAGAATCCAGCTCATCAGTGAATATCTCTCGCTCTTTCCTTTCCTCTCTCTAAAAATCAATTAAAATATTATGTATATAAATCCATTGATATTTGTGGTCCTCAGGAATGATTGAAATAATACTTTTCACTTCAAGAAGCATTCTGAGATTTCTGGAATCTGAAATAATATCTCCAAATAAAAAGTCAGTTGTAGACAACCCTCCCCAGCACCTGACACCAGCCACTGAAGCCTAATGTTGTCATATACCAGCGTCACTAAGGTTCCCAAACACCAACATTCCCAATGGGCAGTGAGTGACTGTAAGAAAAGTTAACTTTACACACAAGCATATAGGGCAGGTCCAGTGCAAAGCAAAGGTAGGTCGGACTTAGGCAGGGGCAGACATGGCAGTTTGAGCAAGCCTAATCACAGGCACCAACCCTGCAGAAATAATAAAATGTTTCTGGACTCCCAGTGGTAGACATGGGAAACCAGGGAGAGTCTACAACAATAAGGTGAACTGAGACACAGAAACTGAAAATTAAGGTTCCTTGCTGGGAAATGAAAATTGAGGAAATCAATCAGGTGATGACAGGGATAGAGAGGAGGTTTGTAGCAAATATATACCCCTAGTCCACAAGTGTTCATGAGCAACCATTATTGGGACCCCCCCTCTTCACTCAGGGAGTCTGAATTTGCTTGCAATAAATTTGCTACATTTTTGCTGAAATCTTCTGATCAGTTATTTTTCATTCTTTGGCTTCACAAGTCAAGACCACCATTCCTCAGCTCACCATTCCTGTTACAAACTGGGATCTGAATTCCATCTGAGAGGCTTCAAACCGTATATTACACAAAATGCAATGCACCTAATGATGACTGTGTTTAGCCAATGAAATCCAGTGGAGAGGCATATTATCTAGGTGCATATGGTTAAGGCAGGACTTCCTGTGACTTTACCTGGTGGTCAAGTTGATCTCTTTGATCTTTTTGTAGAGACAGAAGCTTCAGAGCACCAGACATCCCTTAAGACCAGGCATCAGAGGCAGCATCACCTGTGCAGTGGTGTATCTGAGGCTTGTTGAGCCCAAATAAGCTGAGATTGGAGATGCTGTTCCTCCCAGACTCCTCTATACTTACAGAGTTAAGCTCACCAGATTTAATCTTCCAGCCAGTGTAGGAGCCCCTTACATGCCCAGCATGGTTCAGGGTTCCTATTCAGGGTTCGAGTTCTGGAGGAGGCCGCACACAAAATGAAGAGAGACTAGAAGAGAATCAATTTGGAAACTGGGGGACCAGGCATGGAGTCTACCTCTACTGGGTGAGACTGCCTACTGGTGCCTGGGCCTCACCAGCCTTTTATTGAGTCTCTGAGAAAAACACCCATATCCTTAGGCAGGAAAGTCCAAGCAAGATTTTACATGTAATTAACAGGTGGGGGTTTGCTGTAATTAACAATGTTTTAACTTAAACAATGGGTGCATAGCTCTGACTTTTCAGAGCAACCAAGGTTGGTGAAAACAATCAGTTTCCAGCAAGCCAGGGTGTGGGTTCCTCTCAGGTCCTGCAGCCCAGGTCTCACCATCAGGAGTAGCTCCTGGGTGACACAGGGTGTGATGGGGAAGGGCGACAGACTGCAATACCACCATGTAAAGATTTGGTGGTGTGACAGAACAGGAAGGATTTTGGAAACTCAGGCCTTGTTTTGTGTCTAAAAGCAACAAAGAAGATGAGGCAAATTTTCAAGTAAGGAATTTTACATTCATTCTCAGGAAACGGGGCCATGGATGGTCCTGAACGAAAAAGGGACATTGTCTGAGGTAGGGTTGTAAACTTTTCCCTAAGCAGCTCAGGAGAAGAACAGGCTAGAATACAGTGGACAGCAGATAGGGACAGGAACAAGTCCTATACAAGGTAAGGTTACTGGCAAGAGTGTGCACTGAGAATTGAGCCCTGAAGTAATGCAGTCATCTCCACATCATGTGGCCACATTGGCTGGACAAGGATACTGAGCATCCTGAGCCTATGGATCGTGCCAGTGGTTGCCAGGCTCTCAACAGACATTTCTATTTCCACAGATTTCTGCAAATGCAGAAATGCTTAGGGGTACTGGATTGTGGAGTTGATTTGAGGGCCTCACACTTTTATGACCTCAGTGATAGCAGTGTCCTTCAAGTCCTTGGAGCTGGGAACACTAATCCCGGAATCCTAAGTCCAGGTCTAGGGTCATGTGAGTGGTCCCTGTTTTTGGCAACCAGTGCAATGAGATGTTGGAGGTCATAGTTTCATGAATGTGCCAAGGCTTGAAGTGAAGACTTAGTTGGTTCAAGGACTAGCAGGTATCTTTCATTTTTTTAAAAAAGGAACTTGTGACTCTGGGGCAGGAATCTGGGCTAGAGTAGCTTTGTGAGAGCTCAGAAGTGTGTTCTGCAGGTGATGGAGGGAATGGGAAATTTGGAGCAGTAGAGGCAGGTGATCTGACCCAGGTCTCAGTAGACTCCCTGTGGCTAAAACATAATGAAAAATGTAGGTATGAGATGGATGGTAGAAAGAATAGGAACTAAACTTCTATGATAGTCTTGGTGACTTTGATGGTAACAGACCCATGATGGTGAATGTAGAGGTGCTACAAGCAATTAGATCCTTGATCTGTTTAAGTTTTACCACCAGTATTTTCTAATTATAAGGTTAAGGGGGGAGAGTGGGGAAAGAGTTAAAGATGACAATGCAGGTTTCAATTTAACAGCTGAAGTTATGGAAGTACCATCAACTGAGATCGAGAAATTCATAGTAAAAAGAGAAATGTTCTTTGGGGCTGCAAAGCCTTTTATATTTGGCCTATTAGGGTATGAAATAATTCGTAGAGGTTTTCATGAGTGTCTGGAACTCTGAGGAACATTTAAGAATGAAGACATTTTATAAAGGTAATTGAGAGTGTATGAACCAGGAAGGAGTTGTAGATCACCATTTTATTTTTTAATTGGACACATGAAAGACTAATTCCAAAAGGTGAGACTGTGTCTTGTGCATATTTATTTCTTAAACACTCAATAAGAATTTATTGTGACCCTGGGTCAAAGTGTTTTTGTAAGTCTTGTGGATTTCCTTAGGGGCTTGAGTTGTCACCTGTAAGACTCACTGGGCAAGGCAAAGAGAGCTATAGGAGATGGGACTTGGATGTTGAAGGCTGTGACTGGTGAAGGAGCATCAAGTGAAACACCAGTGAATGTGGGCTCTGGATATCTGAGATCTGATATTGTTCTCAATAGGTGAAGTTGAAGGAAAAAAAAAAAACAATAAAAGAGAAGCCTTCATAGCAGTAATCAAGGCTATGTCTTGAGGGTGGTCTATCAGAGTGGGGGTAGTACTTAACCCAGTTTTAATTTTCCAAGCATCCTCTGCACCAGCCTCTGAAAGATGAGTAGGATACCAAGGAGTTGACTATGGTGCTGTGGGAGTAGGAGTGCAGGTGTGAAAGAGTTGTGGTAGAAAGAGTGATGTGTACTTGGAGAGAGCATGTGAATTCGTGGCTGCATGACACTGACATTGACATACAAGTGAATGAAGTGCAAGTCCATTTCTCGTGTGTGCTTATGATATTATATGGGGAATTTCAGTGTATTTCATGCAAGAAGTGGATGTTGTGATACTTCATGCTAGGTCCAGATTTTAGATGCCACATACGTACACACATGCCTATTGTTGTGGAGGGATGAGTTAGTGATCAGATGGACAGAGATAGCTTATATCGGTGTGACCTGGGCTTGAAAATCTCCACAGGCATGGGAAATGCAAAGAGTAAGGAAGACTACTTTACAGATTTGGTGAATTAGAATTTTTTTCCTCTTTTTTATTTTTTAATTAAATTTTTTTTATTATTACATAAAGTTTTACACAGATTAGTACATATATCTCTTTTTCCCCCTGCCCTTCCCCCAGCCTCCCCTACCCCAAGTGTTTTGTGCCCATTGGTTGTGCTTAAATACATGCACCAAAGTTCCTTGGCTGATCTGTTACCCGGCCCAATGTCCCTGTCCTTGTTACTGTAATTTGACAGTCTGTTTGATGCTGCTCTGCCTCTGTATCTATTTTTGTTCACCAGTTTATAATGGTTATTATTATCCATAGACAAGTGAGGACATGTGGTATTTTTCTTTCATTGACTGGCTTATTTCATTTAGCATTATGTTCTCCAGTTCCATCCATGCTGCTGCAAATGCTAAGAACTCCTTCCTTTTTACAGCAGCATAGTATTCCATTGTGTAGATGTACCACAGTTTCCTAATCCATTCATCTGCTGATGGACACTTAGGCTGTTTCCAAAGTTTAGCTATTGTAAATTGTGCTGCTATGAACATAGGGATGCATATGTCCTTTCTGATTGGTGTTTCTGGTTTCTTAGGATATATTCCCAGAAGTGGGATCACAGGGTCAAAAGGGAGATCCATTTTTAATTTTTTGAGGAAACTCCATACTGTTCTTCACAGTGGCTGCACCAGTCTGCATTCCCACCAGCAGTGTACAAGGGTTCCTTTTTCTCCGCATCCTCTCCAGCACTTGTCATTTGTTGATTTGTTGATGATAGCCATTCTGACAGGTGTGAGATGGTACCTCATTGTTGTTTTTATTTGCATCTGTCGGATGATTAGTGACTTTGAGCATGTTTTCATATGTCTCTTGGCTTTCTGAATATCTTCTTTTGAAAAGTGTCTATTTAGGTCCTTTGCCCATTTTTTGATTGGATTGTTTGCCTTCTTTTTGT
>PVJC01053586.1:0-10840 GCA_004026665.1 Murina feae | reverse complement strand
TATTTACATTACGATTCATAAGAGTAGCAACATTATAGTTATGAAGTAGCAACGAAAACAATTTTATGGTTGGGTCACAACATGAGGAACTGTATTTAAGGGGCCAGAAGGTTGAGAACCACCGATGTAACCCCTGTATCAGTCCTTTTCTCTTTTTCTGGAAATCCTAGTACTGTATCCTGGCTTTACCTTCAGAATTTCTTTTTCATTAGCATCCCCATTTTAAAATATTGGCTTTGAGATTTTCTTTATTTCTTCTAGGATAATCATTCAAATTTTAACAACTACTCTTTCAGTTTACTTGTCAAATTGTTTAATTGGAAATGTTTTGTTGGTGAATTATTTACTTCCAAAAAGTAATTTCTGTGTTTAATTTTAATCTTAAGTGTTCATAGTACTTTTCTGTACAGGTGACGTTTTCTCCCTCCAGCAGCTCTATTTTGTAGGCCATCTGATTTTTCGGTTGTTCTTTAAGATGTTTAATATGTTATGATTTTGTTTGTCTGTTGTTACCTCAATGGAGTCAGATTCTGGCCTCTGAAATTCCCTAACTGTGATAGGCTCACAAAGTATGTGAGGCGAAACAGCTTCTACCCCCGTGAGCTGACAATGTGGGTAAGGTAGCCTGGACTGATGGTGCTCTGAATGGTCAGCAAAAGGAATTATTTCAGATCCTTGTAAATTGTAACCTTAATAAGTTTCTTTTCTCTAACAAGATTACTGACACTGTGAAAAAGATGAACAGAGAGAAAGAAGTAAACAGGCTGACCCTGAAAGGGAGAGCTCTGGCCCACTTCCTGACCCAGCTCCATGACAGGAAGAAGTAGAAAAGAGAAGAGACCATGCGCACTGGCTGATGAAGCCTGTCATCATGCTACACAGGACCAATCAGATTAATAATACTGCTTCTCGAGAATAATAAGAGAGAAAGGTGTCAGACAATGAAGAAGTCATCCTTGGAAATGGGAGAAAAGTCAGATCCTTCTTTTCCTCTAAAGCCCTATCCAGCTGCTAAAAGATGAGGGAGTTGAAAACAAATACTTTGTCATCAAAGAGCTCATTGACTTGTGGAGAAATCAGGCAGGTAATCCAGACATATAGAAATATAATGGCACTTAAGGCAGTTTGGCTCAGTGGATAGAGCATTGGCCTGCAGACCAAAAGGTCCTGGACTCCATTCCGGTCAAGGGCATGTACCTTGGTTGCAGGCTCCTCCTTGGCCCAGGCCTTGGTCGGGGCTGGTGCAGGAGGCAACCAATCGATGTGTTTCTCTCACATTGATATTTCTCTCACATCAATAATTTTTTCTCTTTCCTTCCCTTCTACTCTCCCTAAAAATCAGTGAAAAAATATCCTCGGGTGAGAATTAAAAAGGAAGGAAGGAAGGAAGGAAGGAAGGAAGGAAGGAAGGAAGGAAGGAAGGAAGGAAGGAAGGAAGGAAGGAAAAGAAGGAAGGAAGGAAGGAAGGAAAGGAGGGAAGGAGGGAGGGAGGAAGAAATATAGTATCAGTTTGTAGAAGGTAATATGGGACCCAGAGGAGAACATCATGAAGTCTACCTGGCGGTTTCTTAGTGACCACCCAGGGGAAGTATGTTAAAGGGGACTCTCAGAGTCACCTTAAAAGATTAGGAATTTGCTAGGTGAAATATCTAATGCAGAAGAGGGAACTGTACAAAAGAATCAAGATATAAAATAACATAACCTTCTCCTTGTGTAAGTAGAGTTCCAGATCCAAGTGGCATCTTTGGGAGATTAGGCTGAAAAAGGATAAGAAAATGAGGGTCATCAGATGTCTTCTACATCATGCTAAGGAGTGCAAGTTTGGTCCTACAGGTGATGAGGTATCAGTGGTAAGTTTGTGTTTTCTAATTAAAATGGGCAAGTCTACCTCAATAGATTTTAAGTTAGGAAGTCATATATCTTGGAAGATTTATGATAGAACCCTCCACTCGCACCTATACAAGTGTGGGGAGATACTGATGCAAAAATTAGCAATTAGGGTTACAAGGCCAAATCAAAGTTTCCCTGTCCCTTCTTACAGACTTCACTTCAAACAAACAAAGCTATATAAAAATGTTTTAAATTCATTGTGGCTGCAAAATTGACTATTTTCTGTTATCAACAAAGGCTCCTATTAAAATAATAGTGCCAGTTTGGAAAGCACAACAAGAAAGACAAAAATTGGTGGTAATCGAAGCATCAAAGCATCTAAAGTAAAAAACCAAAGGAAATTACCTTTTATGTCCAATTATGATAACAATGTAACTTGATTTTTTAAAATTCAAAATTGGATTTGACTTTAACAAGTTAAAAAGTTATTTTCCCTTGGGTTGATGGCAATGGCAATTGAAAACAATCTCAAACTATGGTAAAAGTATGATATTCAAAATAAATGTATCCAGTTTTCTTAACAATAATAAAAATATTATAAATGGTGGGGACATGTACCATATGAGGAGGAAAAATAATTTTAATCAATTATCAGTTGAGCATTCTTTTCTTTGGCTATGCTTTTTAAAATTTATTTCCACCATATGTTTATTATGTTATAAATTGCCTTTAACAAAACTTAATTAGCTAGCATTTATAAAGCTGTCTAAAGATGGGCTTTGTATAATTGCTAAGCACTTTTTTATGACAAAGTATCAATATTTTCTCCATGGTTGCTGTATATAATGGAAACAAAACTTTTTTGTAAATTGCAGTAGAATCTCTCATTCTACTTAGCTGTACAGAAAGAAGCAGAGATGCCGAAGGTCTGAAGAAACATTCTTAAGGAGTTAATGTACAGCTCACCCAACTATTTGCAGAGCATACATATATATATATATATATATATATATATATATATATATATATATACACACACACACACACACACACACACACACACTAGAGGGCCGGTGCACAAAATTCATGCACAGGAGTGTGTGTGTGTGTGTGTGTGTGTGTGTGTGTGTGTGGTGGGGGGGGTCCCTCAGCCTGGCCTGCACCCTCTCCAATCTGGGAACCCTTGGGGCTGCTGGCTCCTAACCACTCACCTGCCTGCTGGCCTGATCCTCCTAACTGCTCTCCCCTGACAGCCTGATCCTCCTAACTGCTCTCCTCTGCCTGCCTGATCACTTGTAACTGCCTCTGCCTCAGTCCTGCCACCATGGCTTTGCCCGGAAGGACGTCTGGAAGGTTGTCTGGAAGATGTTCAGTCTAATTAGCATATTACCTTTTTTTGGTATAGATGCCACCTTGTCTTAAAAATGCAGGTTGTTAGCAGGTTTTCCTATCATGGAAGGGGAGCATGCAGTAGCATCCTGGGTTCTGACCAGGGCTTATGCACTGGTGCTTTATCTCACAGATGAGATTCTTAGAAGCAGACTCTTGGATATACCTTGAACATTTCTATCAATTTTGCCAAATCCTCCTCCAAAAATGTTGAACCACTTTAAACTCCCACCAGCAACCATGCATGTGCCCTCTGTCCTACTTTGATGCCAATATCATTGATTTCCCCCTAGAAGCTTCCCGCCCCTCAGCCGGGACTGCTTGGCACTTGAGCCAAACTCACTGTTCTGCCTGGAACTTGATTTCCCGAGATAGAATTATGGAAGAGGAAAAATAGTTTCCCTCTACCCTTCTGAGTTCTTAGCGGAGGCCCTTGTAATGAAAGACAGATTACCAAGAGAAAAACAAAAGTTCATTAACATGTGTACCTCGTGTACATATGGGAGAACCCAGGGAAAAATGAATAACCCCCCAAGGTGGCTTAGAATCCAGATTTAAATACCTTCTTCCTAGGGAAAGGGGATGGGATATCTAGGCCTCTTAGAGGAGAGTACATGAGTTTTAGGAAAGATGAGTGGGGTGGGGGAGATAGTTTGTAACAATGTTTGTGTGTGATGTCAACTTCTAGAGTCCTGTCCTGTGACATGACCCAGTCCTCACTGGCTAATGACACTTTTCCCCTTGAGGGAACCTTTTTTGGGGGTGGTGGTCTGATTTTAGGCAGATCAGGAGACTTTAGTGAAAGCCTCTCCTTGCATTTGCTGTTTTTCAAGCATCTGCAGCTCAAGATCATCAATATAACAACACAGCATATGTTGGGGTGGCATGTTCTCTGACTTTCAGAATAAACCCAACAAAAGCTTGTTTCCTCTCTTAGATGATTTGCCACAGTAGTGTTATTCCCTCGAGACAGTATTCTGACCAGACCTTCCTGGGAGTGGTCATAACATACGCTGTGCTTGTAGAAAGGTGTGGGCCATGTCACTAAATAAATCAGGGTCCGTGTTCTCATCTTGAGGAAAGGGAGATAAAGTTATGATAGTTGATCTCCCTTTCCACAGGTTTCCTGCAGATTTGTGTCTCTGCTGTAGCCCCAGTGGCCCCAGCTTCTCTGAGGCTCTGGGGCTTGGAGCTGCTGGGTGCCAGGCCCACTTGAAGGTTTGTGTCTCTGCTCCTCCAATCCTGGCGCTGAGGTGGGACTTGGGGCTGCTGGGTGCTGGCCCCAATGCAGGCTGTGTCTCTGCTCCTCAGACCCCAGCAGCCCCAGTACCTCCACAGTCACAGGGCTTGGGTTTGCTGGGTGCTAGGCCCCTGCAGGCTTGTGTCTCTGCTCCTCTGACCCCAGCACCACCACTGCCACAGGGCTTGGGGCTGCTGGGTGCCAGGCCCTTCTGCAGGCTTGTGTCTCTGCTCCTCCAACTCCAGCGCCGCCTGGGCTGCAGGGCTTGGAGCTGCTAGGTGCCGGGCCCCCTGCAGGCTGGGTCTCTGCTGTTCTAACCCTAGAGGCCCCAGTGCTGAGGCAGGCCTTGGAGCTGCTGGGTGCTGCGCCCCCTGAAGACTTGTGTCACAGCTCCTCCACCCCAGTGGCAGCAGCAACCAAGCAGGCCCAGAATGCCCTCTTCCAGCAGGCCGAGGCACAACGCCTGCGTCATCACCATGGCGATGATGCAAGGGTCTTGTCCCAGCCGCCACCATCTTTGTCTCAGAGTTATGATTAATTTTTATGTTACTCTTTTATTAGATAGGATATTTATATTTATATTTATATTTATATTTATATTTATATTTATATTTATATTTATATTTATATTTATATTTATATTTATATTTATATTTATATTTATATTTATATTTATATTTATATTTATATTTATATATAAAGCATTTCAAGGCTATGAAAATATCATGCTCTAGTCACCAAGTCACTGAACATTATTCCACACTAGATCTAGGGGCTGGTGCATGAAAATTCGTGCACTCGGTGGGGGGGATCCCTCAGCCTGGCCTGCAACCTCTCACAATCCAAAGACCCCTTGGGTAGGATCCCTAGGCCTGGCTTGAGATCAGGGCCTATTGGGGCTTTCCTTCCCCCGGCTGCAGGCAGCTGGCCCCACTTCCGCTGCCACTGCTTATCTGTGCAGCACTGCCCTCCCCCCCTCCTTTGCCACCAGTGGCCTCCCTCTGCAGGCGACCCTCTGCAGGGGTGCAATGGCTTGGCTGGACTGGGCCTTCCTCTGTGGGCCGATTGCTGGCTGGCCACACACCTGCCACGGAGTTGCCAAACGAAGGTGGCCAGGGCCTCCCTCTTTCTTTGATGGGGGGTGGGGCCAGCCCTGCGAGGGGCTGTCTGCCTACCTGATCACCCCTAACTGCTGGCCTGCCTACCTGATTGCTCCTAACCAGTTGCCCGCCTACCTGGTCACCCCTAATGGCTGGTCTGCCTACCTGAACTTCCATAACCACTCTTCCTGCCTGCCTGATCACCTCTAACTGTTTGCTTGGGAGTAGGGCCAGCCTCATGAGGGGCTGTGGTGGTTCTGATCTCTGGTCATTCCGGTGGTTACACTTATGGTGGCTAGCCTTTTATTATATAGGTTAGGTGGCCTCCAGTTACAAACTGTAACTGGAGCATTCAAGAAGGAACGCTGGATAGTGTTCATGGGAAGACAAGTAGCATCATTGAGAACTGACCCAAGACAATCTGGTCATAGATAAAAGTAGTTGCAGGCAAAGTCACAGGTGGCTAGTGTTTGTGATTCTCCATAACCTAGCTGCTAGGTTATAAAGAAAGAACGTTAGAGATTATTCCTCAATTCTATCCTTCACGTGGACATTCATTATATCACTATTTATTAACAAAGCTGGTGCAGAAAGGGTATTCTACATTTGACAAATCCCTAGCTCTATGTATTTCAGGTGTTTCAATCATTAAAGTGGTTTTGATAAGGACACAGCAAAATTCCTGATACAAGGAATCCATCTAAATGATATCACACAATTCAGACATTTTCCCCAAACCAATAACTGCATATGAGGCCAATTAGGGAATACAGAACACAGATTCCATCTCTGAGAGGTGCAGACAAGCAAGATTGGTTTAGCCAAACCACATATCTTGAAAATTTTAATTTTTCAAATAAGGCTTCTCTTAAAAATAAATGATGAAAATAACATCAATTTCACCAATAAGAGCCCACTTTTTACACTTATTATCTACTTAGTAGTCTTTTGGATTTGGTATTAATGGCTAAAGGACAAACTTCTCTGTTATTTTTGGAATGTAGTCTTTTATCATATTGACTCTAAAGTCCTAGCTGGTACCACCTAACTACCCCTAGAGCAAAGTTTAAATAACTAGGATACACACACACACACACACACATACGATTATTCTGATGTGTTTTGAAGTAAATTATATGCATTATAACAAGTGAACTGGAAAAGTTATAGGATTTGAATAAAGGTCCCGTCAGCAAATACTTGCTAAGGTATATGATATTTCAAAAGTTATTTAACTTTCTGTAGTCTCAATATATTCATCTATAAAGGGAATATAGTAATATATATTTCACAAAACTGTAATGAGAATTAATTGAATTTTTGAAATGTGCTTTATAAATGGTAAAGCATTACTTTTAGGTTTCATAAAGGTTAAATGATCCTTAAAGGCAGGTAGGAGTGTATTTATAGAAAGAAAAAGGAGGATTTTTTTAGTCCTATTTTATGCCAGGGGTTTTGCTGGTTGATTTATTGAAAAGATAAAAAACATATAAGCCCTATAATCTTCAATGTCAAAATAGAAAACCTATAAGCCCCATCTTCTTTGATTCAGTCCTATCTAATAAGAACCATTCTGATGCCAGGGACTATAAGAGATCTTATTAGCAAATGTTTATGAAAAATTGAGGAAGATAAAAGATTGTGGACTCAGGTAGATTTCAGGAAACAAATTCTGAAATTTAAATTCATTTATTGCTCATTAACAAAGATACAATATTAGAATATTTGTGAAGTCTTCAATTAGAGTTATTACAAATATACACTCTATGTTTTGTTAGAGTGAGAATTGTGTCAGATTTATATCTCTTCAGTATCTCCTAATCATAAAATGCCTTGGCTGTTTTCAGAGAATTTCTCTAAAGGCTAAAGGCTTTGGACTTCAAAAGTTTAAAGTCCTCTCCTATAGAATGTAATCAATGATTCTGGAGGTACATATTCTAGTTCTTTGCATAAAAAGTACATTTGGAAATTCTGTCCTTGTGCAAACATAGAGTGCACTTACACAAACCTAGGTGGCATAGCTTACTACACACCTAGGCTATAAGCATATGCAACCTGTAGTAAATAGTATAGGCAATTGGTAAGTATTTGTGTATCTAAACACATATAAATATAGAAACTGTACAATAAAAATACAAAATAAAAGATTAAAAGAATGGGTTAGTTAGCATGTGTGGAGTTTGCAGGCCTGGAAGTCGCTCTGGATGAGTCAGTGCGTGAGTTGTGAGTGCCTGTGAAGGCGTCAGCCATCATTGTGCCCTGCTGTTAATTTTATAAACACTGAAAACTTAGGTTACACTAAATTTATAAAAGTAGGTTTTCTTCAATAATAAATTAACCTTAGTTTTTTGTAACTTTGTTACTTTATAAACTATTTTTTTCAACTCATTTGTAATAGCACTTAGCTTTAAACACAAACACATAGAGCTATACAAAATATTTTCTTTCTTTATATCCTATTCTATAAGCTTTTATTTTTAAAAAAATTTTATCCTTATTTATTTTTGTGCTTTTAAACTTTTCTGTTAAAAACTAAGACACAGCCCTAGCCTGGTTTGGCTCAGTGGATAGAGTGCCGGCCCTCAGACTAAAGGGCCTGGGTTTGATACCTGTCAAGGGCATGCGTGTACCTCAGCTGCAGGCTCAATCCCTGGCCCTAGTCGGGGGTGGGGGTGCAGGAGGTAACCAATCTATGTGTCTTTTTCACTTTGATGTTTCTCTCTCTATCTCTACCCTTCCCTTCTATGCTCCCTCAAAAAAAATCATAGAAAAATATCCTCAGTGAGTATTAAAAAACACACCCCCATACACAAAATGTAAAACAGAAATGTACACATTAGCCTGGGTTATAAAGAGGCACAGTCATCAATATCACTGACTTCCACCTCCACATCTTATTCTACTAGAAGGTCTTTAGGGGCAACAACACACATGGCGCTGTCATATCCTATGATAACAGTAACTTCTGAAATGCCTCCTAAAGGACCTGCCTCAGGTTCTTCTCAAGGAAGTATCAGAAATATTTCCAGGGTGGGTTTGCTTGGTTTGTTTCTTTTGTACATTATAGATTTGCTTGTAAGAGATGGTGCACAATAAATGTTCCTCTCTCTCTTAATGAAAGCCTTTTTATGTTGAGGTCCATGCTTTTAAACTTTTTAAGAAGGTTACTGTGATATGCAAAAGCTTCTGTTAAACTTCTCCCTGTAAAATAACTCTGGAGTTTTCCTTCTTTTTCTTCTCCTGCAGTCCCCCCGCCCCACCCTTTTATTTGCCTCTTCTTTAGCTCTACATTCCTGTTCTAGTTTCAATAATTCTTTAGTCGATTCCAGGAACTATCTCTAGGAGCTCCTCAATGCATCCTCATCCACACCCAGGTTAAAGTCATATAGAACCCTCCAGTTAACATTATTTCCCATCTTACCCACAGCCTTGTTAATAACTGCAGCATCCTCATCCTCGGCAAATCCTTTGAAATTATGAAGGAACCTTCTGAGTGTCTTATCCAGATGCCATTCATGTATACCCTGGTGACATCCCCTGACACAAGCAAGGTTCTTGATGCAGTTAAAGATGTAATGCTTAGAGAATTGCATCTGTGTCTTCCTAAGCTGCAGCAATAGCCCAGGAACTCAGGTATTAGACCTTAAAAGCTGCTATAACTCCTGACCTTCTGCTTGCACCAAAGAGGTGGTGTTTGGAGGAAGAGACATCACCTGGATATAGCATGCAGATCAGCAATAAAAGGAGGATATTCAGGAGCATTGTCAACCATAAACAAGTTATTTCCCAAAGGTACGTCTCCATTTTTCTGGCACGGCAACTCAGGAAGGCTTCTTGCATGAGGAGCTGGAGCATCCATGACAACTTTTTGCTCCTGTTGTACAGTGAGAGCTTGTGCTTGTTGACCTGCTAGAAGGCCCTAGGGTTCTTGCTGTGCTGGATCACAAAGGGTTCCAATTTGTAGCCTGCGACATTGTCTTCCAAGCGAAACTCATCCTGCCTGTAAGTATCTTGAAACCTGGCTTTGACTTGGTCTCCTTATGGATAAAACTCCTTTCAGGAATCCATTTCCAGAATAAGGATGTTTCCTCCACATTGAATGTTTTCTCTAGCAAGTAATTTTCCTCCATAATCCGCTTATCTAGAGTTTTCAAAAATTCTTTAGCTGCCTTCACATCAGCACTCGCACACTCTCCATGATTTTCACAATAATATATAAGGAATAATGATTTTTGAATCTTTTAAACTATCCAGACCTAGCAGCAAATTCATCGTGGTCAGGTCTGATCTTTTTTCCCACATTACAAACTTTCCACAGTGATTGTCATGGTGCTAAGAGGAATACACCTGTGTATCTGGTCTTCAATCCAGATCACTCGAAGTTTCTCCCTGTCAGATGTAAACCCTTCATTGCTATGGCCTCTTACTGGCAATATTTACAGCAGATTGGGTGCACTTACTGGCCATGATGAATAAAACAACATGAGATTAAATCAAGCATAAGGGAAATGATGCGATCAAGAGATGTGGTAAACAGAAGATGTTGGAGGCTGCTGCCCGTGTAATGCAGCATATTGCTCTGCAGCAAAATTTCTCTTTATTGGTAGAAATAGCAACTTTGAAATAATGATTAAAAGTATAGTATAGTAAATACTAGCAACCATCATTTATTAATATTTTCATGTACAATGCACTGTACGTAATCAAGTATGCCATACTTTTATAGGACTGGCAGCTCAGGTTTCTTTACACCAGCATCACCACAAAGAGGGAGTAGTGTGGTGTGCTACAATGGTATGATGGCTACAGTATCACTAGGCAATAGGAATTTTCCAGCTCCATTATAACTTTGTGGGACGACCATCACATACACAGACCATCATTCAGTGAAACCTCGTTATGTGGAGAATGACTGTATTATAATTCGAGATTGTTTGGTGCCCCTCCTTGGAGGATTCTAATTTCATGACATATTGTTGACAGAATCAGCCAATTAGATGAGAATAGAAATGACTGAATTCCATTTCAAGCAGAAATGTTGGGAGCCAGCATATACTCGCCCTCTGTTATGAGCTTAACAATGTTTTATACATTAGATATTCCAGAGGGTCTGGGATGATAGACAACATGAGGAGGAGCTGTGGACCAGCTATTGGACACATAGCATTAATGATGAATAAACCTTTGCTGCCAGAGACCACTAAGATTTTAGAGTCTTTTGTCACTGCAGTCTGTCCTGCCCTGTTTCTACTGTGTTCCCACCCACAATCTGGAACGTCAT
>PVJC01053585.1:0-10786 GCA_004026665.1 Murina feae | reverse complement strand
GCTCCCCGATGCCCCTCCAAGGGCCTGGGAAGCCCACCAAGCAGGCCGCCGACCCCCTGCTGCCTCTTACCCGCTCCCCGGTGCCCCGCAAAGGGCCTGGGAAGCCCACCAAGCAGGCTGCCGACCCCCTGCCGCCTCTTTCCCGCTCCCCGATGCCCCTCCAAGGGCCTGGGAAGCCCACCAAGCAGGCTGCCGACCCCCTGCCGCCTCTTACCCGCTTCCCGGTGCCCTCCAACCCTGCCGCCTCTTTCCCACTCACGGGTCCTGGGTCCTGCGCTGTCCCGCCCTGCAGCCTCTCTGTGCACTCGGGTGGTCCCTCAGCCCGGCCTGTGCTCTCTCACAGTCTGGGAGCCCTCGGGAGATGTCCACCTGCTGGCGTGCCTGACCAGCCTGGGTGAGGGGCTTTCAGGCTGCCCACAGCTCCCATTGCCCTACATCCCAGCAAGGCTGGCTGGACGCAGGTTTTTGGCATTTATCTCCTATAATTGATGCTGTTCCTTTAAGGCGAGGCCTTTTACTAAGGAAGCCTCCTCTGCCTCACCTTTGGGCTTCTATAATGAAACAATTGTTACACTTAATTGTTGCAAATGTGTGTTTTGCTTCAGGCCAAAGGCTAAGGAGCCAGCGAGCAGGTAGTTTCGCTTTCGCTCCTGCTGCAACGGACGCTGCCTAAACGTTTACTCTGGTCCGTGAGTGGCGGCTGCCATGTTGGCTGGGCTAATTTGCATACAGTCGCTCTGATTGGCTGTGGGCATCCCGGAGAAATGGTTAATTTTACTATTCCACTTTTATTAGTTTAGATTTTTTAAGGTATTACAAATAGTAGTATATATGTCTCCTTTTCTTTCCCCCATTGACCTCCACCCATATGGTATTTCTTTTATAGCAAATATTTTTTAGCTAAAAAAAATGATAAGTACTTTATTTAAATGGCAGATAGATGGAGTGGTAATTTTTGTTCTTGGCAAAGCCACAAGAGGAAAAACCACATGTGGAAGTTGGTGATTTGTGGAGGAACAGAGAGAGAAAGGGGTGGGGAGATGGATACAATGATCTGGCCCTAAAAAACAGGGTAGAATTTAGAAGAGGAAGTTTATGTTTTTGTTTAAGAACAACTTGTAGGACCTGAAATTAAAACATGTATTAACTTTGGGGAACTCTTACAATTTTTATAAGCTTTGATTTCTTCATCTGAAAATAAACACAGCAATAACAGACCTACCTCACACCAGTTAATGTGTGGATTTCATGAGATGATAAAGTACTAGGTCCTATTGAATGGTTAATAAATGTGACTTCCCCATGAAGACAAAGAACTCAGGTCAAAATCTGAATCTTACTAGTGATATAACCATGGGTCAGTTTATTTATGGCTCAAATTTTTCCAAAATGTGTATGAAGCAGATTACAAGAATTCCAAATAATAAAACAACATACATAAAGTTTCAGAATCAAATATAAAATAGAATAGAAAATCAAGACCAGAAGAGAAAATATATCTAATGCATAGGAGCATAATCAATGGACACAAGAAACTGGGGGTTAGGGAGGAGTGGGGGAAGGGCAAGGGGAAAAATGGAGATCTATCTATCATTTGTTGTAATACTTATCTATCATTTGTTGTAATACTTTAAGCAATAAAAAAAGTAATATGCAAATTAATCATCACTGTGAGATACCTAAGCCATGCCCAGCAGCCAAGCCACACCCACCAGCCAATCAGAGCGACTGTATGCAAATTAACCCAGCCAAGATGGCGGCCAGCAACTATGGAGCTAGAGCAAACAGGAGGCTTCATTGCCTGCCTAGGCCTCTGCTCAAGGCAACAAAGTTTCAATTATAGAAGATAAATAAACCCCAAAAGCCTGATTCCAGCCAGTCTTGCTGGGACGTTGGGTCAATGGGAGCTGTGGGCAGCCTGAAAATAGCCCTCAGCCCCTCACCCATGCTGGCCACACCTCCATGGGGTGAGGGTTCCCACTGGGGGGCTTGGCCAGCCTGCAAACAGCCATCAGTCCCTCACCCAGGATGGCCAGGCACCCCAGCAGGTGGACATCCTCCAAGTGGTCCCAGACTGCTAAAGGGCACAGACTGCTGAGGGACCCCCCACAAGTGCACAAATTTTTGTGCACCAAACCCCTAGTTTATAATAATAAAAGCATAATATGCTAATTAGACCAGACAGCCAAAACGACCTTCCAGACTTCATTCTGGATGTCCTTCCAGACAAAGTTGCGGCAGTGGGGGCCTAGGCAGAGGCAGTTAGGGTCAATCAAGTAGGCAGGTGAACAGTTAGGGGATATCAGGCAATTGGAGTGGTTAGGGGTAATCAGGCACGCAAGCAAGCAATTAGGGGTGATGAGGCAGGAAGGCAGAGTGGTTAGGGGCAATGAGGCAGGCAAGCAAGCAATTAGGGGTAATGAGTCAGGACGGCAGAGTAGTTAGGGGCAATCAGGAAGGCAGGCAAGTGAGTAGTTAGGAGCCAGAGGTCCAGATTGTGAGAGGGATGTCCTACTGCCAGTTTAGGCCTAATTCCACAGGGATCCTAGGCAAGTGATTAAGGGGATCGCTGAAGAATCAGGCCTAAACCAGCAATCGAACATCCCCTGAGGGATCCTAAATTGTTTGAAGGTACAGGCCCCGCTGGTGGACCCCCACCTCATGCACAAATTTTGTGCACCAGGCCTCTAGTATAAATATAAAAAGCCAGCAACCAGAACACCATAACAACCAGAATGACCGGTCACTATGACACTCACTGTGCCAGCAAATGGGCCCTATCAGCGAGTGTGACCGGCCGGCCAACCTCCTGCAGCCCCTCCCCCAAGTCTGCTCCACCCCTGATTGGCCTCTCCCACCCCAATCAGGGCGGGGCAGTCATCCAACCTCCCTGTGGCCCTTCCCTCCACTAGCTCTGCCCCCAATCAGCTTGCTATACCCTGATTGGCTCACAGCCCCTCCCCCAACCAGCCCCACCCCTGGTCACCCCCCCCATGCCAATAGGGGGACCAGCCAGCCAACCTCCTGTAGCCCCTCTCCCCACCAAGCCCCACCTCAGATTGCCCCCCTACCCCAATATGGGGTGGGGCCAGCCAACCTCCTACAGCTCCTCCCCCAATCCGGCCTCACCCCTGATGGGCCCCCACCACCCTAATCAGCATACAGCCCCTAATCCCAGCCAGCTCAAAGACTGATCACTCCCCCATGCCAATAGGGGACTGGACCAGCGAGCCAACCTCCTGCAGCCCCATCCCTATCCAGTCCCACCCCAGATTGGCCCCCTTACCCCAATCAGGGGTAGGGCCGGCCAGCCAACCACACATGGCCTCTCTTCCAGACCACTGGCCCCTAATCTGCCTCCCCACCCCATTTGGGGGTGGGGCCACCTGGCCCACTGCCCACAGCTCCTCCCCATGGTAAGCCTCACTCCCAGTCAATTGTCTGCAGCCCTTCCCCCCAGCCAGCCCAACCCTGATCAGGCCCATATTTGGGCAGGCCAGCTGGCCAACCTCTTGTTGCCTCCTCCTTCTGACAGGCCTGACTCTGATCCACCAATTGGGACCAGGCCAGCCAGACCCCACCCATGCACGAATTAATGCACTGGACCTCTAGTATAACATAAATGTCACACCAGTAACTCCTACACAGTATTGATAACATTGATATCCAGGAAGTTTGGCCTTTTAGTCCATGCTCTTCAACCATCTTCGTGCACACATACTACTAGACATAAATTCTTTATGCTTATTGAGCTTATGTAACCATAAAATAACAGTCTATAAAATGAATATAAACCAAGCAATAAAACTAATAAGCTTTAGATTAAAAGTCTTAATTTAATGTGGCAGGTGATATTGTTTTACTCATCACCAGCTGTAGCATGAATTACTGTCGGGCTACTACCAGGTAGTGTGAGATGACAATTCCCTATCAATTTTCTTTCATTCAAATTACTGTAAACCATTTGTTCATAGAGCTTGTGGTGATATCATGTGGCATTCACTGTATAAATGCATCATTTACTTATTGTCTGCTTCTCATTAGCTCCCTGAGTAAAACAGAATGTTTAGTGTTGACTTAATTATAAACACAAACATGGCATTAAAATTAAGAGTAACACTAGGCTATAGGGAAGTCATTTGGATGACTCACAAGATGCTTATATTTTAAATTATTTAAATAAAAGTTAAAAATTTTCAGAGAGAGTTCACAGACAGTAGAGTCTTTTATTTGAGGAATCTCATCACAGAGTATCCTATCTAATAAAAGAGCAACATGCAAATTAGGTGTCACTCTGTGACAAAGGTGACTACCCTCATAGCCACTAGATGGTCACCCCCATAGCCACAAGATGGCCATCACCATGGACACAAGATGGAAGCACCCATAGCCACATCCTATCTAATAAAAGAGTAATGTGCAAATTAGGCATCACTTCATGACAAATATGGCCATTCCCATAACCACAAGATGGTAGTACCCCTAGCCACATCTACCTATCTAATAAAAGAGTAACATACAAATTAGGTGTCACTCTGTGACAAAGATGGCAGCGCCCCTAGCCACAAGATGGTGGTGCCCCTAGCCACATCCTGTCTAATAAAAGAGTAACATGCAAATTAGGCATCACTGTGACAAAGATGGCTTCCCCCCTGGCCACCAGATTGCAGCGGCCATAGCCACAAGATGGCTTCCCCCATGGACACAAGATTGAGGCGCCCATAGCCATATCCTGTCCAATAAAAGAGTAATATGCAAATTAGGTGTCACTCTGTGACAAAGATGGCCACCCCCATGGCCACAAGATGGTGGCACCCAGTCTGGCTCAGCCCCACCACTGAAGTGGTCAGGCCTGTTAGCCAGGCAGGTGGCAGGGAAAGTGGAGGGCCCGAGGGGTGAAACAGGTAATCAGAGGGGGCTGGGGGTCTCCTGCGCAGGCCAGAGGCCTTTGCTAGAGGCCTCAGGCATGGGCAAGAGTGGAGCCAGTGATCGGAGGGGTATGAGGGTACCCTACCCAGGCATAAGGCCTGGGCCAGAGGCCTCAGGCCTGGGCAGGGGCAAGGCCGGAAATCGCAGGGGCCTGGGCTCTGCAGAGCCAGCAATCAGAGAGGCAGGGGCAGAGCCTTTGATCTCTGGGGTCTGGGCACTGGTGGAGCCAGCAAAGCAGGGATCTGGTTGTCACCTGCCCAGGCTTACAGCCTTTGCCAGAGGCTTCCAGTGGGGCAAGGGCAGAGTTGGCGATGGCAGGGGGCAGGATCAGAGCTGGTGATTGCAGAGGCCTGAGCTCTGTGAAGCTGGCGATCAGAGGGGTTTGGGGGCCCCCTTCCCAGGACTGTATCCTTAGCCAGAGGTTACAGGCCTGAGCAGGGGTGGAGCTGGGATTGGAGGGGCAGGGGTGGAGCCAGTGATCAGAGTGAACTACAGAGGATACCCCTTTTCTGACTGCTCATTGGCTAAAATCCCCATATGCCACTGGTAATATTCTTAGTAACTTGGGTAATAAGAATCCAAAAAGGCAATCTAGGGTTTTTCTACCACACTCCTGGAGAAAAAAAAAAATGAAGGTCCACTCATGGAGGGCTAAGAAATGTCATATCCTGCCCTAGCCAGTTTGGCTCAGTGCATAATGCCTCAGCCTGCTGACTGCAGGGTCTGGATTCAATTCTGGCGAAAGGCATGTACCTAGGTTGTAGGCTCCTCCCTGGCCAGGGCCCAGGTCAGAGCATATGCAAGAGGCAACCAATCAAAGTGTTTCTCTCACTTAGATGTTTCTCTCTGTTTTTCCCTTCTCTTTCACATTCTCTAAAAAAATCAATGGAGACATATCCTCAGGTGAGGATAAGAAAGAAAGAAAGAAAGAAAGAAAGAAAGAAAGAAAGAAAGAAAGAAAGAAAGAAAGAAAGAAAGAAAGAAAGAAAGAAAGAAAGAAAGAAAGAAAGAAAGAAAGAAAGAAAGAAAGAAAGAAGAAAAGAAAAGAAAAGAAAAGAAAAGAAAAGAAAAGAAAAGAAAAGAAAAGAAAAGAAAAAGAAAGAAATGTCATATCCTATGAAAGACACATCTTGAAAATGTCTAAAGAAAGTTGTCATTTCTTCATGGTTAAGGGACTGGAGTCCGTGTTGATGAAACACCTTGATGGCTGTGGTGCCTGGCAGTGGCTGCAGCAGCAGGGTGATAGGACTGGTGGCTTCCCCTGATTAGCCTGGTAACCTCCCACAAAGGGAGGCCAGACTGTGAGTTAGGCAGGCTCCCCAAGGGGATCAGGGAGCAGGCCTAATCTGTCAGTAAGACACCCCCTGAGGGCTCCTCATATGTGAGAGGGGGTAGGCTGGGTTGAGGACCCCCCCTCCCCAGTGCACGAATTTTGTGAACTGGGCCCCTAGTTCATAAAAAAAAGCAGGTGACCAGATGACCTCTCAGTAATTTGATGTGCAGTCCTATCCCAGTGTGTTGCCAGAGAGGAAGCACTGATGCAGGAAGTCTCCAAAAATTACCTATAATATTTCAAGTTTTCACTCCTTTACTAGTATATCTTGTACCTGGAGCACTTGGCAACTCCAGGTGGGGAATCCAGCTCGACTGAGTCTTATTTTAATATAGACCACTGGGGAAAGAAATGAGTATTAGATAGAGATTTGGCATTCGGATGGGACCAAATGTCACATGCTAATGCAAGGGGTCTCAGGATGACAGAGTTCTTTGGCAAAGCAAATTCCCAATATTATGATTGGCTTAGAGTCCCAAGCCTAAAGGGTTGCAGCTCTCAGTGAACAGTTAGTATAGCTCTTATTCCTCAAGTTCTCAGGAGGAAAGCTCATCCAGAAGCAGCTTTTCTTAACCTTGTTTTCTATTGTAAGTGCTCCTCAAATTAGGGTTTGTAAACTGAGGTGTAATGTATTAATTTTCCAAATATATTTAATGGACACAATAAACTGATTTGAAAGTGCGGTTTGAGATATTTATTAGTGAACATTACATTTTAAGACTTCTATGAAGACACAATATATTACAATAGTCACTACAGAAGAGGCCAAGAGAGAGTCCAGCATGCCAGCTTTTGGCTTAAAATTTCCATAAAATACAAAAGCCAATAACAGAGCTTTACTAGCAGTTCTTAGAGTAAAGTCTATAATCTAAAATAGAGACTCTAACTTACAATTACTGTTGGACTCAACGTTTTATACTAATTCCTGCATAAGCAATCTCTTTAAAGAACCCTCGGTGAGAATAAATAGTACCCACCTAGCATTTCATTTTGATAGTGAAGATTTATTAGAAGTCAGTGATGGTGAGTCAAAATTTAGGGATAGTGATATCAAAAACTTATCATATATATGATAAAGGTAGCAAACAATTGGCTGCCAGTAGGGATGTAGGTTTGTTTTGTAAAAGTTTATCTAAAATGACCACATTTCCTAATTTTTAACTGTATAATCCAATTTGCTGACTCAGGAAACTATTAATAGTGCCATTTTCACTCTTGAAAATGTTCTGAATTTAACGATAAATTACCTGGTCACTCTACCTAAGATACTTGCCCTCCAATATTGTATGCTCCACCTGCCCTTCTCATATTCTTCTGTCTCACTCCCCAGGAATCCCATATGCTCATTTTTACCCACTGGCTGTCTTTCTCTGTTTTCCAAGTGTTTCATATTCCAAAGTTATCCCTCTTTTTAATATTCACTTCCATGTAGCCCATTCATTCAGAGCAGACTTTGATAAATGATTAGGAAGCAAGTAAGCAATCTGATTATTTCACTTAAAGTCGATTGTACTTGTGCTATGATTTTACAAATAATTTAGAACTAGAGAAAAGTTTTCTAAGGCCTCTTGAAAAATCTCTGCCCTTTATCAAAGTAGGGTGTAATTGTGTTAATTATGTACTCACTTCTGTCGGAGTTATTTTTGTGACTGCTATTATACATACTTGTTCAATTATATAATTGGGATTGCTGACTTCGCACCCTTTATCCTAAAAGTTTGTCAACACAAAAAGAAGTATGAGGACAGACTTTGGAAAGAGATCCAGAGGAGTAGAACCACAAGTGGTTAGATATTCTTTAATATGCATTTCTGTATTTTGCAAATGACTGGTAATGAGTTATATTAGTTTTACACTGGGGAGGTGGCAGGGGGTGAGTGCGATAAAAAAAAGGATAATATACAAGGAAAGAGTAAAGGTCACTTAAACTATTACTTTCCTTAATCTGAAAGCTAGATTTGACATTGGACAATTATAAATATATATAATTTTACATCACATATATCATGTAATGCTCCTTTCAATGATCAAATGTTGAAGTGAATCATTGCACTGGCAATATGGCTTTGCAAGAACTGCCTCTTTTTTTTTTTTTTTTTCTGCCTTGAGGTACACTTTTTTTTTTTATTACATAAAGTTTTACAAAGATTAGTACATATATCTCTTTTTTCTCCTGCCTTTCCGCCCGCCTCCCCTACCCCCCAGTGTTTTGTGTCCATTATTTATGCCTAAATGCATGCACCAAAAGTCCCTTGGCTTTTTTACTTGAACCCCTTTACTTATCTCTCTCCTCCCTCTTTCCCACACCCTCTAGAAATCAATGGGGAAAAAATATCCTCTAGTGAGGATTTAAAAAAAGAATTACTGACTAAATATTAAAATACAATAAGCCACCTGTGTAGATTCTGCCATTAACATCAATCTCCATTTCTCCAACACTAAAGAATTATAAGAATCCTTAGCTAAATATAGCTAAGGAAATTATTTATGATTTGATTCTATTAAAATCCTCTTCCCATGTCACTTAGACCTGAATTATTTGCCAATTGTTTTTGTTTCAATAATGATTCATGTTCCATAACAGTAAATGGTCTTAGTTGTATAGAAGCTTTAATGATCTCTCAGAGAAAGTTCCCTTCACTATATATATAATTGTTCAAGGTTCATACTTTAAGAGTCTTTCCCAGCTGTGTCTCTATTGCTGTAGCTATTCCAGTTCCTCTTTTGCCTCATAAATCCATGCAATGCTGAAGTTTTAAGCAGTATGGTATGTGTCAGTGTGTGATTTTTTTCATCACTACCTAGCAGTGTGTGTGTGTGTGTGTGTGTGTGTGTGTGTGTTAGGGCAGCAGTTGTCATGGAGAGAGTTCTGTATAGTCCTGTTTGTTGTTGTTGTTTTAATTATATTTTTATTTATTTTAGAGAGGAAGGGAGAGGGAGAGAGAGATAGAAACATCAATGTTGAGAGAGAATCATTGATGGGATGCTTTCTCTGAGTACCAAGCCCACAACCCAGACATGTGTTCTTGACCAGAATCAAACCTGGGACCGTAGAGTCCACAGGCTGATGTTCTATCCACTGAACCAAACCAGCTAGGGCTAGTCCTGTTTTTTGATAATAAAATCGATAAATTTTATATTGATAACTAAATTATTTTACTATATTGGACTCCAAGAAAATGTCTGCTTATGGTTTGCTGTTTAACTATTTCATCACTAGGTCCATAATAGGTTAATTACCACAGATCCTAGAATTCTTATAAGAATGAAAAATTTGAGTGACAATTAAGATAATCCAAAACTAAGGGTTCATAAAATGAAGATAGCTGCTGCTGCCGAAAGCATGCATACAACTGTCAAATAAAAGTATAAGAAAAGAATACCGACAGAGTGAATAATGACAAATGTGCTAGTACACAGTACCAACAACATGATTACAAGAAACATATAAATATAGGAGCCCCATTATTTTGTGTTTTTTTTATTGAACTTATTGATATGACATTGGTTAATATATAGGTTTCAAGAGTACAATTCTACAATACATAATCTCTATATAATATTGTGTGTGCACCTAAAACCATCTCCTTCTGTCACCATTTATCCTCCCTTTACACTCTTCTACATGCCACTACTACATTTTTAATGAGAGAAATTGGTAGTTTTCTTAGATACTTAGGACAAAAAGATTATTGGATATTTTTAAAAGAAAAATTTGTCCAGCTCTTTTACAATGTCTATATTCAAATTATCAGAACCCATCACTCTGTAATAGATTAAAATTTGCTTTCTTTCATTCAGGGATAACATACATACAATAAAACACAATCAGTGCACTAATCAATGTACAGCTCAATAATTTTTACATAACCTGAGTGGCCAGATCATTATGACCACCCCATCAGTACTTCGTTGGGCCACCTTTTGCTTTCAATACTGTGGCGATTCTTCTTGGCATTGACTTCACGAGATGTTGAAAGGTGGTTCGAGGAATCTGACACCATGCCTGATGAATAACACTGTCCAGTTCTGTGAGATTTGATGGTTTTGGAACCAGCTGCCTGATGGATCTTTTAACTTCGTCCCTCAAATGCTCAATTGGATTAAGATATGGTGATTGTGGGGGCCACCTAAGCAAGGTAAAGTCTCCCTCATGTTCTTGAAACCACTCCTGCACAACACAAAGACCATGGCATAGTGCATTGTCTTGTTGAAAGAAGCCATCTCCATTGGGATATGCCATCAACATGATAGGACAACCCTGATCAGCAATGATATTTAGGTATGTTGTGCTATTCAGACATTGTTCCACACAAATTACAGGGCCCAAATCATGCCCCAAACCATATCACTGCCCCCACCATCCTGAAGGGTTGTACTCGTGCATGTGAGGTGCATGCTTTCATGCTGTTTCTGCCAAATTCTCACTCTGCCATCTGCATGATGCAACTGGAAATGTGATTCATCGGACCACATGACTTTTTTCCAATGCTTGACTCTCCAATCCTTGTGTTCCTGTGCAAA
>PVJC01053584.1:0-10622 GCA_004026665.1 Murina feae | reverse complement strand
CAATAAATGGGCTAATGTCAGTTCACATTATGTTTTGCCATACACTGAGTTCAAATCATTTCAGATTTTGCTGCCAGGTAAATTTAAAAGACAAAAGACTTGTAGAGCTTCTTTGGCTTTTAGGCATGCTGATAGGGAATCATGAGCCTACAGGAGCTCAGTGCTTACTGAGAACAGTTTTCAAGTGTAATGCGAAGGCAGCGTAAGAGAAAGCCTTAGCCTACTTAGGCTTGTTTTCCCCCTCCCTCTCTTTGCTTGTCTTCCTCTCCGTTCTCTTCCTCCCTTCCTCCCGATTTGTCCTCCTCCATTTCCTCCTCCTCTGTTTCTATTTCTTCCTCCTTCTCTTCATTGCCTTCTCCTCCTTTTCCTCATGCCCACTTCTTCCTCCATCATCTCCTTTATTTCCATCTCCCTCTCCCTTCTGTCACCATTTCTTTTTCCTCTCCAGCCTCTCTTCCTCCTGCTCCATCACCTCCTCCTATATTTGTTTCTCTGCCTCCATTTCCATCTCTTTTTCCTATTTTCAGGACATCTGCTCCTTCTCTCCTTTTTCATCTCCATCATACACATAACCACTAGAGACTGTGCACGTTATTAGTTTGTATATGTTCATCTTGTTCTGTTTCTGCACCGAACCACAGTATTGTCTTTTTGAAACATTAGAGTAAGAACAGAGGTATCAACATAATTGTAACTTATAGTTGCTTTCTGTATTTGACCTTATTCAGTAAATATTAAAGCTCCTACTATATGAATCCTAAGTGATTTTTGTGTGATTTTTTACAGAGAGGAAGGGAGAGGGATAGAGAGTTAGAAACATCAATGAGAGAGAAACATTGATCAGCTGCCTCCTGCACACTCCCTACTGGGGATGTGCCCGCAACCAAGGTACATGCCCTTGACCAGAATCAAACCTGGGACCCTTGAGTCCGCAGGCAGATGCTCTATCCACTGAGCCAAACCGGTTAGGGCTTGTGATTTATCTTGAAGTTCATTAATGAGCCCTTGAGCTGTGTCTAATCTGTTGTGTATCTCCACTGAGTTTAAATTTTAGTTATTTTTATTTCTAGAAGTTCTGCTTGGTTGTTTTTAAAAATCACTGTCACTTTTTTAAAATAATTTCCTCATCTCTGAAGTTATTTTCAAGCCTGCCTGGTAAAAGCTTCCAAGTATAGATTAGAGTCTGTGCTTGATAATTCTAGGATTTAAAGTGGATCTGTTTCTTTCTATTTATTCTTGCTCCTGGTGTCCTGTTTCATCTCATGCTAAGTGGTCTTTGGAAAATTACTTTGCAAGTAACATGAGGCATAGACTTTCTTCTAGGAAAATTTTGCATTTGCTTTGGCTGTTGCTTGGGAGTACTACAAGTATGAGCCTACCAAGTTTAAAGGCTCGACTGCCTAAGCATTTGACCTAAATGAAGTACTCCATTTGATTTACTTCTCTACAGCCCTCTTGAGAAAAGTTTGAAAAGAGTAAAAGACTAGAAGAAGTTAAGCTCTTGCCCTAGATGGTTTGGCTCAGTGGATAGAGCTTTGGACTGTGGACTGAAGGGTCCAGGGATTCCGGTCAAAAATGGTATAATCAGTGTATACAGTAGCCCTCCATATCTGTGGATTCCCAACGGGAGGTCTAAACAGTACAGGTATTTATTTTAAAAATCTGCATCTCAGTACACAGTTCAAACCTGTGTTCAATGGCAACTATATACTCATTTGGTATACCAGCTTTTGGCAGGAAGACTCTTCTGTTCAAGTTTGCATCTTATGTGAGTTTTGAATTTTGTTCTCTTGGCCCCACAGGCCTTCGAAATAGAAGTTGAAATATAGTGGTTTTATTCTTATATTTTTTAGTGTTTTGTCAGGTATTTTTATTGTTTATCAGGAGATATTTTAAAAATGGTTGTAGTTTGTTTGCCTTTGGAATTTTGTTTCAAATAACCTAGTAAAGAAGGTTTTAGTGAGACCAAAAGTCTCCCTACTGTGAAATGTGTCCTTCTGAGCATTGTTCCACATGCTGGAGACATGGCAGTTGGCAAAATAGAAGTTCTCACCCTAACAGACAATATATTTCAGTGGGAGGAGAGAAATAATAACCAAAGTAAGTAAAATATATAAATGGTAAGTACTAGGAAGACAAATAAAGGATGGAAGTGTAGGGGTAGAGCAGTAGTTCAGAATTTTGCAAAGTTTACAATTTTATCATCTGGCGAAACCTCTTTGAGAAAGTAATAGACCAGTAAAGATTTGAAGGAGGTGAGTAGACAGTGTGGCTAAGAGGTGGAAGGGTATTCTAGGCAAAGGGAACATGTACAGAGAGAGACCCTGATCTGAGTCACAGCAAGGACATTGGCGGAGCTGGATTGGAGAGAAAGCGGGACAGTGAGTAGAAGAGGTTAGAGATACCTAAGATCTTGTAGATCTTGGAGTCCTGGTAAGGCCTTTTGTGGAGTCATGGGAGGATTTTGAGAAGCAATGTGACATGACTGTTCAACTCACAGCACATTATGCTGAGAATAAATTCTGAGGGATAAGGGTGGGAAGCAGGAACAAGAGTTAGTGGGGACAGTTATCCCAGGATTGTTGTATGCAATGGGATTATAGCATAAACAAGAACAAGTTCTGTTCACTTCCAGTGCAACTTCTAGTTCACTAATAAAATTATTTCAGAAAGTGAGAGGTGCTAGGAAAAAATATAACTGATAATGTGCTTGATTATAAGGTCAGCCCCAATAACTGATATAGTTATTAAGAAAATATTTTTAATAAAAGGCATATATTCTTATCTTGTATGCCTAAACCCTACCACAAAAATAACAGATTTATTTTAGCATATAGATTATAAAAATAATTTAAATAAGTTCCTGAGATTTAATACAGACTTGGTATTTCTTTTAATACATTGAAAGATAATGACATAAAAAGAAAATATTTTTAAGCCTAGAATATTTATTGCCTCTAAATAATTTGCACACTTTTTAATTGGGGGCTTATGATAATATAGCTATACAAATTTTCTTAGCTTTTAGACTAAAAAGATATAACTTTATTGGAAGTGGGTAAAACTTCATTGCCCTCTATGGTTATAGGTTTGCCTATTTATTTATTTTTAGTTCATTTTTTTTGCTTTATGTATTTGAAGTTGTGTCCTGGTTCATAAAAATGTAGGGTTCTGACTTAGTGTTCTGGATTTACTCCTTTATCATTATTCAAAGTCTCTTTTTATCTCTAGTAATGCTTCTTCAAGCTGCTTGTTTGAAGTTAGTATAGCTATACCAGCTTTCTTTTGGTTGGTGTTTGCCATGGTCTGTCTCTATCATTTTACTTTTATTTTAATGTGACTTTATATGTAAAATATATTTTATTTAAGCAGCCTGTTTTAAAAATTATGTCTTGATCTTTTACTGAGAATATTTAGTTAATTTACATTTAAGTAGTTATTGCATATTTGGTTTTATTTTTGCCACTTTAACTTTTATTTTATCTACTTGTTTTAGTTTTTTGTCTCCCTTCCTGTTTATTCAATTTTTAAAAATTATTTTAGTTTTTTATTAGTTTATTTATTTACTCTTATTTTAGTGGTTGCTTTAGAGTGGGGATTGGCAGACTATTTCTTGCAGGCTAAATCCAGATGCCCTTCTGTTTTATACATACAGTTTTACTGAAACGCAGCCACACCTCTTTGCTTACTTACTTTGGCACTAGTGGTATAATTGAGTAGTTGCACAGAAACACTACATATACAGTATATATGGTTTGTAAAGCCTAAAACATTTATTATCTGGCCTTTTATAGACTTAAGTTTGCCAACTTCTGCTGTAGGGCAGTGATCCTTAAATGTGATCATGCTTACATCAATATCACTAGGAGGTCTTGTTAATATTGCTGGGCCTCTATTTCCAGAGTTTATGATTCAGAAGATTTGGGTTAGGGTCCAAGAATTTCGTGTCTAATAGATTGCCAGGTGATGCTCAGCTGCTGGTCCTGGACCACACTTTGAGTACCACTGCTCTAGGTTACAATATACATCTTTGAATTCATCTCAAACTGGCAACAACTCAAATGTCCATCAATAGTAGAATGGATATTAATAAATTGCTATACATTCATATACTAGAAAACTATAAGTAATGAAATGAATATTTCAAACATTATATTGAATGAAAAGAAGCCAGGTACCAGAGTACCTATTGTGTGATTCCTTTTATATCAAGTTCACAGATGGGTAAAACAAACTATGGTGGTAAAAGTCAAGACCAGTTTACTTCAGTAGGAACTGGCGAATTTTGGAGGTTCAGTGAGGGTGCTCACAGGACGCTGATAATGATCTATTCTGGCTAGACTGGTTACATTGTAATGTTCATTTTGTGAAAATTCATTGAGCTGCATAGTTATGATTTGTAGACTTTTCTCGGCTTTATTTTGATAAGTTAAAAACTAATTTCTCAGTAGCTTGAGAATGTTAAGAGTTAAATTTTTTAAAATAGTAGAGACATTTACTCTTTTAAATTCTTGTGTGTTTGTAGGAACAGAGCACTGTTTCTATGGGAACCTCTGGCTACTTTGTTTCAATACTCATCTTTCCTTAGATTTGTATGTCTACTCTCTCTCTTAGCTACGTTTTTTACATGGTGGTGCCAAAAAAGGTTTATTTGGAATTGTATTAGTGTCTACATAGAGCACAGGTTTAAGTGATCCACACTGACTACCTTATAGTATTATACTAAGGAAGAAAAATATATTAAGTAGAATAAGGATGGGGAATCTCTTTTCTGCCAAGAGTCATTTGAATATTTATAACATTATTTGCTTAATATAATTCACTTAATATAAATTTATGTTTCTATGAAAAAAGCTCCTAGATTTATTGAATTTTGAGTCCCACTTGCGGTTGCCTTGTCAGGGCCAGACCAAATGATTTTGCAGGCCTTATATAGTCTGCGGGCCGGACCTTCCCCACCTGAACTAGAAGGTACTTTTTCCCTACAAGTTGTGCTATTTAAGGAAAACACTTGCTGAAATGGAATGTGGCTTTATATTAGGGTGTCTCTTTGACTCTCTTGTTTTTAATTAAACAGTTTTTAACGTGTTTGGGGTATTTCCTTTAAATATATATTTAAGATTATAGGGATGATTATTCCTCCTTGATTTGGGTATTTGCATTAGGTAAGGGAAGTGGATTGAAAAGAAAGATTCTGGTATATTGATCTGAAGCCTGTGGAAAAGCTGCCTCTTTGCCTCGCCCATCTTGTTTGTCCTGTTGGATTGTGCAGGGTCCTAGAGAAAACCAATTTCTCTGACGAATAAAATGCATATATCTTGTGGGGGTATGGGTGGAAGTGGGGGTGTTTCATTTTATACACAGAGATGATACTACTGTGGTCATTCATGAATATTATAAAAGGAGCTTTATGGAACATTTTTGAATCATTTATGAGAACTAATTGTTCAGTTTGGTTTCTGTGACCTAAATAAACAGCAAATTGTTAGATTACAGAGTTAATTAGGTACACTAATGAGCACTGTGATATTCTATGGTTTAATGATGCAATAATAAGCACATCAACAGAATGAATATTGCATAAAATCTTATTTTCTATTTGTATAAATTTTCAAGTAAGCTAAATAAGAGAATACAAATTTAGGTTTATAAACCTATAGTATTGAATGCCTTTGAAATTTTGATATAGAATAAGGATTGCAGCTGCAACGAGATTTTTAAAATACATGGAGAATTTTTACCTTTCATCTGGCAGTAGCTGCCATAAGATGATGTCACCTTATAGCTGATTGGCTGTTACAGTACCTAGTGCAGGGAAGAGAAAGAAAAATGCCGGCACAAACCTCAGTGGTGGTTCTGTGGTTGTTTCTATCAATTTTTGATAGAATCTTTGATTAGTCTCAAATCTCCTGCATTTGGCCATGTGAACCATTGGGAGCATCCTAGGGTGAGGAAAATTAAGAGCTTTCAGAGGAATGAGGCGACTGATTTGCAAACGGATCTGTGATTGTAAGTTGCAGAATCTGGGTGTAAGGACTAAGGCAGGGTGTGCTGGAAGATGCACTATGGGAGGAGCTGGCAAAAAATGCTTATTAGTAGTAAAAAAAGGAAAAATGCTTTTTCTATCTTTAGAGTTAATGTATTTGGTTTTATGTTTTGACTTTATAGATATAGGTAGTAAATATGGTAATACTGCAACCTGATTTTAAATTACACTTGGTTATTTTATATAGTGTTAGCTATTATATAAATACTTATTCAAAGGAGCTTTATTTTGTATTATATATCTCACAAAGTTATGATTTTATATGTACCTTTATTTGGTTTTCGAGCCTTATGGAAAATGGAGCAAAGCTTAGATCTCTTAAGATACATTTTGCTAATGCTTTGTACAGATAAAAGCTTTGATGATGAAGAATCAGTGGATGGAAATAGGCCATCATCAGCTGCTTCAGCCTTCAAGGTTCCTGCACCTAAAACATCCGGAAATCCTGTCAACAGTGCAAGGAAGCCTGGTTCAGCAGGTGGCCCTAAAGTTGGAGGTAATGTAAATCCATTTCAAATCCGATGTGTCCTTGATATGGCCACACATACTTAGAACTTCAGATGAATATGTTTATTCATGACTGCAGCACGATTGCAGGTCTGGAGTCGTTTGCAACACACAGAAGAATGTGCTGCCTTTTCAAAATGTTTAAAATATTGTATATTGCTATTTCCTGTCAGCACTTATGTGAATTAGTATTTTCTTGAACATAATTTATTTTTCAGATGCCATTTTTAAAGAGATATTTAAGGGAGTTTTTTTGTTTGTTTTAAGGAGGAAGCATGTTTTTCAGAATTTGATAATTAATTTTCAGGTGCTGTAGTTGTTTGAGAAATACTGATTTATTTTATGTTTTTATGCTTTCATCAAGATAGTGAGTTTTAAATTCTTCAACATTGAAAAAATGGTTGAAAATGCTGGGTATTGAATCATTTGTCACAAAAGGAAATGGGTGGTGGTCAAATAAAATTGCCTCAAAAATGGTTTCTGAATTAGATAATAATAAATAGGAAAAAACAGATTTTGTGCAGTTGTGTTGAACATAGTACATTCTTTGATTATATTAGAACTGTTTCTAGCATATTTTTTATTTTAATTTTTTTAAATGTGTATATCTTTCATATACTAATTAGAGAGCTCTGAATACTTTTCAGGTGCTAATTTCTGCCATGTTTTTCTGATAGAATGAATCCTGTAAGGGTAAATGTTTAATACTGACAGTTTCTTTTTCTCTTCTTTTTTGTTAATAAATTTGTGTTTAAATTTTGGAAAGAGATTTTTAAAAAATTAATGATAACTGGTGGGGAAATTATAGTGTTTAGGATCCCCCCCAATTTTTTGTCTATCATTCATTTATTAAAAACAAAAAGGAAAACTGTGTATTTTGACCAGATTCTGTAAGTTGTGTTCTCTTGATCTTTATATATAACCACATATTATTTTCCAAGTCTCATTATATTCTAAATATCGGAGAACTATCATAAATATTTCATTTTAACTACCTTTAACTAATGTATCATATAACTAGCAAGAAAGATGTTATGGTAGATGTATACATATACTTATATATGCAGGAATAAATATATACATATATCTACTTATATATTTATATGCATATAAATAAATAAATAAAATACTGTGAAATAGAAATGTCTTACTGATTTCTCTGAATATTTTGAGTAATTTACACTTTGCTATTTTATTTTCTCTTTGCAATTATGGGAGTGCATTTTCATCCAAATGTTAGTTATATTCTATTATATATTGTTTATTACACATTCTTTGGTAAAAAGTATATGACATTCTATGGTTTGTTCTTGGTAGCAAGGCTACCTTTAGTTATCACAAGGGGATTATTTTTTTCCTTAATTTGAGTTTTAGATTTCTAACCTATGATATTATCATAGTTATTTCATGAATCTGTGTTATTTGACTTAGAATGGATAATATTTGAAATGCATGGTGATAATATTTTATGTTGTGATCTTGAGCCAGTGGTTTGTAATTAGCTGTTTTTCATGTTTTACTTTCTTTTCTTAGATGAAAATTGAGATGGTGATTTAACTACCAAAGGTCACCTTAATTCTGATATTACTCAGATTGATAAAATCAGATATTCTTTTTAAAGAAACAAGAGGCTTTCTTAATGCTAGACCAACCCCAACCCCACTCCATCCCTGTTTGGTTTATAATCCTACCAGATGAAAATATTAGCTAACTTTCATGGCTGTAGACATCATCAATTACTATACTATATTAATCACAGATTATATCATCATCTAGACCAGGCATCCTCAAACTATGACCCGCGGGCCACATGTGGCCTGGTGAGGACATTTATCCAGCCCACTGAGGATTTTTGCCACTGCTGCCTGTCCTGCTTAAAATAAGATATGTGCAGTGTGCATAGGAATTTGTTCATAGTTTTTTTTTTTTAAACTATAGTCCGGCCCTCCAATGGTCTGAGGGACAGTGAACTGGCCCCCTGTTAAAAAAGTTTGAGGACCCTTGAAGTGGCCCTTTTGGTAAAAATAAGGGAGAAACCTTCATTTCTTTTTCTTCCTGCTGCTGCTTCTTTGGGCAATTGCAGATTCATTCTATAGTGTGTTTGTTTTGTTTTTTTGTCCAACTCATTTAGGTTCACTGCCCATTTTCTAAGAAAAGAGCTATTAGCCAAAGGATATTGATGTTCCTTCAGGAATTAATATCACTCTTGGCTGTCCATCCTTCTTTGAAAACTTAACCTTAGATTTTCTGTTCTTGACACAGGCTCATTGATTTTTAAATTAGTTGTAGAAAGTTTTCTTAGAGTTGTAGAACCTTTGAGTTATAAGGGACATTGGGAGTCATATAGCTCATTTTACTATTCAAGAATAGCAGTTTCTTTCAAAATATTCCTGATGATTATTCAGCATCTGATTAAAGTAATATGTGCTCATGAATTAAAATTTGGAACAAAAAGTACCTGCAAGACCACTACATGTAGAAATAATCAGCTGATAAATTATGATGTATTTTCTTTCAATTACTTTTATAATTACTTTTTCAATTTTTTTATACATGCAAATGTTTTCTTAGGACAGAATTGGCATTACTCATGTAGTTTTGTGTACTTTTTTTATATTTTACCTTGAGCATTTTCTTATTGTCTTAAACTATTAATTGAACACTATCCATGGCTAAATAGTATCTAGGTTGTTTTCAATATTTTCTGCTATTATAAACTATGCTGTCATTCTTTTATGTTTAAAGTTTACTGAATTAAAAGGTACAGGGATTTCTCATATTATTTCAACCTGTCATAATGTCCTCCGGAAAGGTTATAAATCTATTTCAATTCTTGATAAATTCTTTTTTCATATTACATTAAAATCTGCCTCCTTGTAATTTAGCAGGGGAGATTAATTATTTGTTAACATGACTTGCAAATAGTTGAAGGTTGCCCTGTCTCTCTTTATAACTATTCTGTTTTCTAGACTATACATTTTATTTCTTTATTGATTAAGGTATTACATATGTGTCCTTATCCCCCCCCCACACACACACACACACATCTCTGCTCGTGCCCTCACTGCCCCCTAGTGTCTGTGTCCATCGGTTATACTTATATGTATGCATACAAGTCCCTTGGTTGATCTTGCCCCTTTTCCCCCACCATCCCCTGCCTTCCCTCTGAGGTTTGATGGTCTGATCGATGATTTTCTGTTTCTGGATCTGTTTTTGTTCATCAGTTTATATTGTTCATTATATTCCACAAATGAGTGAGATCGTGTGATATTTAACTTTCTACAACTGACTTACCGTACTTTCTGGCATATAAGACGACCCCCAACTTTTGAGAAGATTTTCCTGGTCATCTTATACACCAGAAAATACGGTATTTTGCTTAGCATAATGCTCTCCTGGCCCATCCATGCTATTGCAAATATAGGAGTTTCTTCCTTTTTACAGCAGCATAGTATTCTATTGTATAGATATACCACAGTTTTTTAATCCACTCATCTGCTAATGGGCACTTAGGCTGTTTCCAAATCTTAGCTATGGTGAATTGTGCTGCTATGAACATAGGGATGCATATATCCTTTCTGATGGTGTTTCTAATTTTTTGGGATATATTCCTAGAAGTGGGATCACTGGGTCAAATGGGAGTTCCATTTTTAGTTTTTTGAGGAAACTCCATACTGTCCTCCATAGTGGCTGCACCAGTCTGCATTCCCACCAACAGTGCAGAAGGGTTCCTTTTTCTCCGCATCCTTGCCAGCACTTGTCATTTGTTGATTTGTTGATGATAGCCATTCTGACAGGTGTGAGATGGTACCTCATTGTGGTTTTGTTTTGCATCTCTCGGATGATTAGTGACTTTGAGCATGTTTTCATGTGTCTAGACTATTCATTTTCTTTCTCATAAATTTATATGGAATACTAGGGGCCCGGTGCACAACAATTTGTGCACTCGGGGTGGAGGGAGTCCCTCAGCCCGGCCTGTGCCCTCTCACAGTCTGGGACCCCTCAGTGGATGTCCTATGATGGCCCCAGTCTGCCAGGCGCCTTGTGTGTGTGTGTGTGTGTGTGTGTG
>PVJC01053583.1:0-10799 GCA_004026665.1 Murina feae | reverse complement strand
GGTGGCTGGAGGAAGATGGGCAGTAGGCAAACTTGGGAGGCAGGCCGCACCCAGCCCTGGTCATGCTCAAAAAAGAGAACAACATGCTGGGGAGGGCAAGAGTCTGAGAGATCAACATAGAGGGGGTGCCTGCTCCAAGCCTCCACGGTGTGCCTGGGGCAGGCCCCCAGCAGGTAGACACACACAGGAGGACTGCTCCGAGCCTCTGATGCGGCTGGGGGCAGGTCCCCAGTGATGACACACACACACACACACACACGAAAGGCGCCTGGCAGACTGGGGCCATCATAGGACATCCACTGAGGGGTCCCAGACTGTGAGAGGGCACAGGCCGGGCTGAGGGACTCCCTCCACCCCGAGTGCACAAATTTTTGTGCACCGGGCCCCTAGTATGTGTGTATATATATATATATATATATATATATATATATATATATATATGGCTAAGTGACTGTCCAACTGTTTGAATGGCCAGCACCTATGAGGTACACTGACCATCAGGGAGCAGACACTCAACATAGAAGCTGCTGAGCTCTGGTGACTTGGCAGCAGCAGTTCTTGGGTGCCGCACCCTGGAACCAGAGAGGAGAGAGCCTGATTCCTCACAGGGCCAGCACACGCTCCGCTCCCACCTTCAGCGATGCCACCTTCAGCCATAGGTTATGTTGTCCCTGGGGTACTGTCAGCCTGAATCTGCTTACTGCACACTTGATTTGTGTTCCACACCCTGTACGATCTATACGATAGCAACTTTGCAGAGTACCCTCTTGCACTCCAGGACCCCTCGGGGGATTTCGGAGAGCTGGTATCAGCCCTATCCCTGCAGGTCAGGCTCTGGGACTCCACCTGCTGGAAGGACCCTGCTTACTCCACAGATGCCTTAAGCAATGGCAGGTGCAGCCTGCTGAAGAGGGACTATAGGAGGTTGGCCCCAGGGCCTGTCTGGCCAGACACACCCCATCTTAACCAATCCCCCACCCCCTCTACTCCACCCATGCCACTGGCCTCCACCCAGAACCGCCTGCATTAGTCCCTGCACCAGAGCCAGTGCAGCAAGCCAGATGACCCAAGCATGAGTTGTCTTTCTTTTCCTTTTTTTCCCCATTCACTCCCCAGATGCCCTTCAAGCAGCACTTCCCCAGAAATTCTAATTAATTTTCTTTCAATGTTCACGAATCCATGCACTGGACCACTGGTATATATATATATAATTTCAGAGAGGAAGGGACAGAGAGAGAGAAAGATAGAGACATCAATGATGAGAGGGAATCATTGATCGGCTGCCTCCTGCACGCCCCACACTGGGGGTCCAGCCCACAAGCCAGGCATACGCTCTGACTGGGAATCAAATTATGACTTCCTGGTTCATAGATTGATGCTCAACCATTGAGCCACACTGGCCAGGCTCTTTATATTTTAATTGTATAGTAAGTATTTCAGGTTAAAAGAGTAAAGAGGACATTATAAACTTTATAAAATGTTTGCTATAATTGTCAGGTCTGACGGGGTTGAGAATCATAATGTCAGACACAAAGTGGTTAGGAAACTGGGATGAAAGCCTCTCTCAGTTGCCTGCCTTTCCACTACCTCCGGGGAAAAGAAAAGGCTCTGGTGGGTGCTGTTCCAGGGAGCTTCTGGATTAGAACTATAGTGAGTCTGCGTAAGAAAACTCCTTGGGGCAGAAGCTTAAAGTGAGCTCTGGAGTGTCTCAGAAATTTGGAGTTACTCTCAGGCCCAATTAACTGCAATTAAATTTAACTCCAAACTTGCTTCAGAAATGTCAGGGGAAGCCTTATCTCCCTAGGGTTCTGAGGCCAGGCCAGGAATGGGTTCTTTGAAAGAATAACACTCGCACACAGACACAGCAGGAAGACTAATTAAACTGTTTTCTGTGGGAAGGCAGGGAGGCTGCTCACCAGATCTTCCTACACGGCAATCAGTACCTTAGCTGCAATGATTAAGTAGATTTCCTTTGAGCTGATAGGTTGTGGGTTTTCTCCCACCTTATAAAAATTTGGTGAAGATGATGACATCAGTGCTTGCCCGGGCCAGTGTTCTCAGTGGTTAGTGTCTCGGCTCTCAAACGGAAGGTTCATGAGTTCAATTCCAGGTTCCACCTTTGGTTGGGGCCTGGACAGGAGGCAACCAATCCATGTGTCTCTGTCACATCATTGTTTCTCTCTTCAATGTTTCTCTCTTGCTCTCCATCTCTGGCTCCCTCCTTCCCTTCCACTCTCTCTAAAAATCAATGGGGAAAAATATAAGACAAATAGGCTGGCTATGGTGCAAGCTGGTACACAGTGGACCGGAAACATCCTGTGGGTTCTAAGGTCAGTCTCAAGCTCTTTCTCACTAAGCAACACAGAGACAGCCTTTAACCAGTGTAGCCAGGGACCAGCTGTCACGCAGGCGAGCCCCTCCTTTGCATAGCCCATATTGTTTTGGATTAACAGAGCCTCCCTAAAGTTTTTGCTCCTTGCCTCAGGGTAGGGTGCACAGTTCTCAGAACAAAGGGCCCAGACAAACGTCCAAATCAGTAGTATCTACCACATGCCCCCGGCCGGAGTCACCAGAAGGATTCCTCGGCGTACAGTGCTTGTTTCAGAAGATTCTGGATGTTAACATGAGGTTTAGAGCCACAAATATAATTTCCCAGGGTACTTATGATTTTACTAACTTGTCAGCAACAATATTACCTTTTCCCACCTCCAGGGGTTTGTCTAAATCAAATCGTGTCTTTTCTCGAAAAATTAAAATTAAATTTTTAAAGAAGTATGTTATTTCTCACTTCCCTTAGTGAAACAGACAGTTCAGTGCTTACTTCAGCAGAAGACATCCTCATTGTACCCACAGAATGGCATCTTAAGCCCAATCTCAGAGGCAATTTTTCATTTGAAGGGTTTTTCATGGAACCTACAGGCCTCAGACGTATTATCAGCCCCCCAAACCATGCATATAAAGTGCTGGCTGTGGGTCAGATGTTGTTCTCTTTAAGAGTTTGGAAACTTTGTGGCATTTTCAGAGGAATTTTCCTTTGAAGTCATTATAATTAACAGCAAAAATAACAAAAACACCACCACCAATATTGGCCCTAACTATATTTCAGGTGTAGTGCTGAAGCCACGTGGCCTATGCCAGCTCATCTATTCCCTACAATGACCCCATGATCGAAGCATTATACTCCCCCGTTTCCAGACAAGCAAACAGAAGTTCAAGTGTGTTCATTAGATTTTCCAAACAGCATGGAAGAAGATTTGAATACAGGACTGTCCGATGCCTGTGCTCTGGTCTTTACCATCACCCCGCAAGAGGCAGTGTGGACCACGGATAGAGACCCCCGCATAAAACATGTCCCAAGTCACTAGCTGTGTGATCCGGAACAAGAACCTCAACACTGAGCTTCTGTTTCTCCAAGATTCCATGGGCTATCCGAATTCTCCAGTCAGGGGAAAGGAGAAATCTGTGCAGAGAGTTGGCTGAGGCTGGGCCGGCTTGCTTAGTCTCTGAACAGGCCCTGGGAGTCCACCGAAAGGTTACGCAGTGGATACTCCCAGGTGCATGCTAACGGGGAGAGCTGGAGGCGCACTTGAGGAATGACAGAGGCAACTGATTTATGCATTTACATTTGCAAGGCCAGTGCTTAGAAGCTTTTCGTTTCCCGGTCCCGCCCTTTGTGCAAGGTGGGGAGTGGGGACAGCTGCCCTCTACAGCCTGTTTTTGCTGTCTTGAATGTTTATAATCATTGCTATCTTAACACAGCTGTGATTACCTAATCCTTCATAATTTTACTGCTATTAGGTACTGGATACTGCAGCCTAACTACCACTGCTGAACTCATGGGAACCAAATCTGAAGAAAATATATAGAGATATATAATACATAAGTAATCTGTAATACTATACAATCTATAGCACTATATATATCAGCCTGATTACTAGCTGCTTACACACAAGAGATGCTTATATATCAAATTGAATACTCTGTGTAATATGATTGAATTAATACAAAATGAATATAAAATACCCAGGAATTTTATAAAATTAAAGGAATATAAATTTTATCTAATCATAGTTCTTAAGAGGAAACTTGATAACAAGAGCTTGGGTCTTCTCCAGCTTTGCCACTAACTAGTTCTGTGAACTCTTTAAGACACAGTGAGGTTTATAAGAAACTTATGGGTCAGACTATTTAAATTATGGTATGGAGGGGCAACAATTTGCAAAATTATAAAAAAATAATTGCAAAAAGAGGAGCATCTGTAATAATCTGAACAATAAAGATTTTTTAAAAATAAAAAGTAATTCAGATGTGCAATAACAAAACAAACAAAAGTCCTTTTCTTCCCCTATCTGATCTCATCTTTGTGGGGCTCTCATTCCCACCCATGATGGAAAAAGAAATACTTAAATTAGATAATTCAAAGTAATGTATCTCAAGTTTTAAAAAGTCTCCATTAGTCTTGTAACAATTTATTTTAAACAGTCAATTCAAACTCTGTCTCAGAGCAGTTTGCCCTTTCCCCAATTTGAATGTTCTCCTATTCCCTCCTTCTTCACAGGATAGTATCTGAGTAGGAGGAAGTTTACCATAAATTCTCTCCTTGGTAAGGCTGGGCCATCTGATCCACCTGCTTTCCTTACGTTATTATCCTACAATGCAGACAGGCTCCTAGGCACGCTCTACTGGTGTTTACAGAGACACAGCTAATTCTGGTGATTTAGGGTACCTGTTGGTTCCTGATCTTAAATATCCTAAAGATAGTGGTCAAAAGAGTTCAAGAAATAAATGTCTGAGAGAGTACAAGAGAATCTTATGCATCATTCCAACTACTCCCACAACATCAATAACCATCTATAGTAGATGACTCAACATGTTTTAGCTCTAGTTCAGACTACTCCTTGAGCATCTGACATATGTAGCCAAATACTATTTCCCATCTCCATTATGGTGTCTGAAAGGCACCCCAAGTTGAATATGTTCAACTAATTTCATTATCTTAATCTCCTCAAATCTGACTTTCAGTATTCCTTAGAGCAATAAGTGTGTCTACCATCCACCAGCTATTCAAGCTAGAAATTTAGAATTCATGCTTAAAAGCCCCTACTCCTTAGCCTAGTGTACATATAATCCATCAACAGGTCCTATTGCCTTGACCTCCAAAATACTTTCCAAATCTATCCCCTCTCTGTCTTTGCTGCTACCTCCTAAGCCAAGCCACCATTTCCTCTCATCTGGAACTCTTCAGGTGTCTCCTGACTGGTTTACCTGTATCCATTCTGGCCTTCTTCTATTCACTTGGCTTTTTAAAAATATATCTTCATTGATTTCAGAAAGGAAGGGTAAGGAAAAGAGAAATAGAAACATCAATTATGAAAGGGAGAGAAATGCAGAGGCAGGGACAGAGATAGAGAGAGAAGCATTGACATAAGACCAATTGGGGATCAAATTCACAATCTAGGTATGTGCTTGGACCGGAAACTGAACCTGCAACCTTTTGGTGTTTGGGGCAATGTTTCAACCAACTGAGCCATCTGGCTAAAGCCCATTGCTATCTTTTAACGAACCAAGAAATACTTATTTAATCTATTCCATTCCTAGAAAATGGAAAAGTTTAATCTATTCCATTCCTAGAAAATGGAAAAGTTTCTCCATTTAACTTGAAAAATAAAATTATTCTAACATTAAATCTGATAAAGGTATTAACCAGAGATAAATACTGAATCTCAGTACCCAGACTAATACATGACATAAAACAGCTGTTCAATATATGCCTTTTGAATAAGAAATAGACCAAATTCTCCTGATGAATATAGATGCCAAAACTAAAAATAAATTTTAGCAAATAGAATCTGATGACACATCAAAATATTTGTCATATCAACAGATGCTGAAAAGACATTTGATATCCTAATGTCATAAAGTATTATAATCAAAATCACTATTACAGAGAGAATGATACATCATATCAACATTCTTTATTATTATCATAAAAGTCAAAAAATTCAGTAAGTAAAAAAGAAGATAATGAAGATAAGCATTGAAAAAAATAACATGCTATTGCTGATATATGATCCTATACTTAGAAAACCCAGTTATCCTTGAGAAATTTTCATAGGAAAATACTGGAAAATGCACTAAAGTGAGTATAATATCTCATTTTCTAAAATAATGACCAAATTATGCAAGAGAGAAATGCATAAGCATGGAAAGATATATATTTTGGATATCATATGGCAGGGCACTGAGTCAAGGAAGAAGAAAAAGGAAAAGCCAGACAAAATTCAAATGCAAAAAAAATGTATAATTTAAGTTATACTGCTATTTTATTGGTAAAGTAATTTTAAAAGATTCATTTATTTATTTTCAAAGAATTGTGTTGCTCCAGAGGAAAATATAGAATGAAATAATTAAAAAGTCATCCCCCCCAGCTCCAGCTCAAGGTGGTGAGAGGCATAACATAAGAAGCATGAACTCCAACACCATCTCCTCCCAGGAGTGTCCTGGCCTACCTCACAATCTCATCAACTTTCAGTAGGTAATGTCCTCCAACTTCCCAGTGAAATATTAATCATATGAGGGAATTAGCAAAACCAACCACAGGTTTCTGCTTCTTAATTAGATTTATCCACTAATGGGCCCATTGGAGGGCTGGTTCCACTCCCTTCTGTTGCTGCTCAAATAATAACAGGCTTAAAATTTATAATTGTTCATTTTCTCTAAGCTATTTCTAATCCTACTGCTGGATACTTATGAACCTAGGAGTCAATGAGACTATCTTGAAGAGCCTTTTCTAAGGCAGCATTCCGCCATGCCATTTGACCATAGTATTTATAAGAGTATAGCTCATTGAACACATTCAGTTGGGCACTCATAAGTGCAATCCATGATTGAATGAAAGTATTCCGAAAAAAAGAAGAAAAAAATTTCATTCTGATATGTTAAATAAGGCTAGAAATGCTCAGCATATTTTATCTTATAAGATAAGAAAATATTAGACTTACATCATCTTAATGTCTTAAAATCAAAATAATATATTTAATTTGACATTTTTATTATTCATTTTTGATAGAAAATATTTTAAAATAGGAAATGAATTCTTGATCCTATATTCCCTATTAGGTATATTTCAGATTCTAGTGCAATACCGAATTATTCTTGTAATTGTTGGCACTATGGTATTATATAAAACTCCAAGTGATACAGTCCATGGGATTTTATGTTTTGAGGTATTTGGATATTCTTAAATTAGAATTATCCCCAAAATATTGTTTCATTATAAACAACTACATTTTTAATGTTAAAGAAACTAAGGGCTTTGTTCATTCCTCTTCGATTTTGTAATAGTCCATCTTTGTGTTTTTTAAATTAAGACAGCTCTAAAAACCATGAAATTATGCTGGTTTGATTAAAATTCTTTAAGCTATAGCTAGGTCAATGACATACTAATTTGTTTATAAAAATACTTGACTAACAATTAACATTAAGTAGCACAATAATATTTGCCATGCTTAACCACCTTCCTGAAATCAAGGGACCTGTGTGTAGTGATTAGAGAGAAACTGAGGAGTGTGGAGCCATTTGTTGGCAGGAACTGTGTTACTCCAGGATCAAACCCAGGTGACAGGATAGAACTTAATACTATAACACTAAATTTCTTTCTAAAGATTAAGATATTATAAATGTGTGTGTGTGTGTGTGTGTGTGTGTGTGTGTGTTAAATTTCTTCTATTCATAGGAATATGACCCAATTCATTGCAAAATAATATCCAGGTCATTTCATAGTCAGGAGACATTTGTCCTCTTCCCTTCTCATGTTAGTAATCAGTATATAGGTACACATTGAAATCACTCTTTTCTATTCCCCAAATTTCAAACTTTGTCCACCAAAAGAGATTCAGATAGACATTTCAATCCATTCTGACACAACACATTCTTTTTAATACATGATGAATACCCAACTTTCCCCACAGAGTGGTACTCTGAATAGAATTCTATCTAGATTTTCAAAGCCATTGTATTCTGAACCATGAAGAGTTCCTGGAACATAGTAGGAACTCAATATTTGTGGAAACAAGAAGAGAAAAGGTTGTGTGGGAAGGGCAGAGGAGGGAAGGAAAGTCGGAAGCCAAGAAGGCATGTAATAACACATGGTGCGTATTCAATAAGTGGTCACGATTATTTGTCATTATTTACATTTTATGAAGAGAGTCCATTTCCCTGCATTTACACAGACTTCAGACATTTTGTTGGACCTTAGCCACATATTAATCATCTTTCAGGGCAACCTCTCTGAAAGGAATTCATTATGGTTTCTGTTTTATTTCTAAGCTAAGTACAGAGTACCCACATTTTAAAACAACAAAGTTTCCTTGAAAATATTTGAAATAAGAACAGCAAGCTATGTTTTATGAGGAAACAGATTTTCATAATGTGACAAATTTGTTGTTTCATAGAATTTAGCAAAATAGTGTATTTTTTTAATATTGATGTCTATATTTGGAGAACTGAATATTTGGAGAGTTTAAGAATGCTTTCTGTCCATGGGAAAGAGCATCTTCATTCAGCTGTGAAGGTCAGTTTTCACCTACCTTATACTTTCACTCTCAGTGTTTTGTTCTGAGCCAGGAAAACAAGCGATGACACCTTGGTAGCCTTTAAAGTTTCTATTACAGTTCACATACTCATGAAAAGAGTACTATTATATTTTAGCACATTTTCAGAAAAGTTATCATGCTCAAAAAAATATGGCTATATGTCTACATCCTCTTTCCTCTGTAGCAAAATGAGTTTTCCCTGCCCCTGTTCTGTCTAAACCGGAACTCTTCCTCATTATTTGAAATCATATTATTTTTTATTTTTTAAAATACGTTTTTATTGATTTTTAGAGAGGCAGGAAGATAGGAAGAGAGAGAAACATCAATGAGATAAGAGAAACATCGATCAGTTGCCTCCTGCATGGCCCTCTGCCCTGATAGGAGGAGACACTGGGCATTTGTTTGGGTTGATAGTCTCCAGAGCCCAAAATGAAGCAATAAACACACATCCCCACTATTTCACTTTGTTGTGCAAAGTGACAAGAATGTACCATTGGTTAATCCTTTAAGCAGACAAAAATTTTACAAAGTTCATATGTTTAAAATAAATACATGTGGAAGGAGACTTGACCTGGAATGATAAACATACAATACAATATACAGATGATGTATTGCAGGATTGTACACCTTAAAACTGTATAACTTTATTAACCAATGAATAATCCTATATAATAAAAGGGTAAAATGCAAATTGACCCTAACAGCAGAATGACTGGGAATGACTGGTCACTATGACACACACTAACCACCAGGGGGAACATGCTCAATGCAGGAGCTGCCTCTGGTGGTCAGTGAACTCCCACAGGAGGAGCTCTGCTCAGCCACAAGCCAGGCTGACGGCTGCCAGTACAGTGGTGGTGGTTGGAGCCTCTCCTGCCTCCTTAGCAACACTAAGGATGTCCGACTGCAGCTTAGACCTGTTCCCCGCTGGCAAGTGGACATCCCCCGAGGGCTCCCAGGCTGCCAGAGGGATGTCTGACTGCCAGCTTAGGCCCGATCACCTGGGGAGCAGGCCTAAGCCAGCAGGTGGACATCCCTCAAGAGATCCCACACTGCGAGAGGTCACAGGCCAGGCTGAGGGACTCCCCTGAGTGCACAAATTTTTGTGCAATGGGCCTCTAGTACATTCAATAAAAAAGTAAAATAAAATAGACACATGCTCTCTATGACAGAAAAATACTGATCCTTGAAGCACAACAGAATATTTGGGTAGAACAAATTAACTTCTATGTATATCTACTTTTTAATTCCTAAATACTAATGATCAAAGCTGTCCTAAGAGTTGTAATTACTAATGTAAAGCATTGTTTTCTTATACAGAAATCTGATCTTCCCAACCCCATATCCATGGAAAGCATCATCTGAGTGGTTGCCACAATGATGCGGCTTTCTACCCCAAGCCACTTACATCACTCATCTACATGCCATTATAAGCAAACTTGTCATGCAGTGTAGGTTAAGATTGTGGTCCCAGCTATAAAACTTTTGGCAAAACTGGGAATCAAGTCTGTGAACTTGGTCTCATATGAACTTCATTTGTTGAAAACTCAGCTGAGATACACTGCCCTGTCTATTGCTCTGGAGATAATAATCCAGCTTTCAGCCATCTCCATATGATGTGAAGTCCTGGCTTTAAAAAAAAACTGCCCCAAGATTCACTCCTGCCCCTATTGCACAGCCTCTAGCTAATGCTGAAATCATAACCTAATTGTTATAAAGATGGGGATGTGCCTCAGCATAAATAAAACATGGTGTTATCAGAAGGAAGCCAGAGGAGTTTATGAAGTTTCAAAATATTCCCTATATTTTTCTGTTTTGCCCAATATAGAACCAATGAATCAGATGAATGGGTGTGCTCAGAGTTCCTCTCTTCAGCTCCAAGTTTATTTTTTTTTTCTTTTGAGAGGGGCAGCTTGAAGAATGGGAGACTGCATCAGCCTTCTTTCAAATCTATCTGGTCTCCCATCAGTGCAGCAGAAATCTAGAAACTAATACCAATTTTTCTCTGGTACAACTGAGACATGATTGCAGGAGAGAAGAACAAGACAATCTGTTTCATTAGAATTCTCCATAGAAGCAGAATCATACACACACACACACACACACACACACACACACAAACCCCTGACCAAATATATATCTATATATATATCTATATATATATCTATATATATATCTATATATATATATATATATATATATATA
>PVJC01053582.1:0-11042 GCA_004026665.1 Murina feae | reverse complement strand
AGCCCCCCCCCCCCCCCCCCCCCCCCACAGGTAGGGCAGGGACATCACCTTCAGCTCACACATGAGGAAAACAGGCTCAGGACTCGGGACTCCTACGCTATGTCCCAATGCCTCTGGTTTGGTCCTTCTCTGTCTTTTGTCATGCTGAAACGCACTTCCCTCAAATCCTACCCACCTCCCCCAGCAGCATAAACTAGAAAGGTACAAGGCAGGCAGAAAGGAAAGCCATGGCCTTGTTAATAGAGGTTGAACAAGGCAATGAGTTCAGGCAACATTGCACCATGTCCAGCACCTCTGCTGAAAGAAAGCCCTGCAGGAAAGAGAGGCCTGTTTAGCAGCTGGCTGGGAAAAGGGTTAAGGGGAGCGGCCCCTCCTGTTCCAATGGCCCCACTCTACCACCACCCTGCCCCATTTGGGGGCCCCTGGCTACAGAGCTGAGCCAGGGCCCTGGGGAGCGGCTGCACCCCCCAGGCCAGGGAGCAGGCTAGTCAACCTGCCCTCCCTCCTGCCCTGATTCACCACAGGGCAGACTAACCCAGCTGACAGCGTGGACACGCCCCAAACAGGCCACCCCACAAGGGGTGGGGCTGAGGGATGAGATAGGCAAACAGCCTCCCTCAGCAGGAGGGCATCAACCCCCACTTGTCTGTCAGGCTCCGGGGCCCCAGAAAACCTTAGCGCTCAGGGCCCTTTAGCCAATCAACAACTTGAGTGAGCCAGAGCCTGCAAAGAGGCAAAGGAGGAAGTGGAGGGGGATGTGCTCTGAGAGGGGAAGCACTCAGTGGTTTCCCAGCAGCCAGAGCTCAGGAGCTGGACAGGTCAGCACCGGTATCTTCCGCATCTGTCTCCCCGACTCCCGGCCCTTCAGGAAGGGGAGCTGCCAGGCCAGAGCAGACCCACTCCAACTAGGGGAGGCCTTGTTCTCCCGGGCCTTTCCAACCAGCAGGACTTATGTTACAGCCCCCAAGAAAACCAGCTCTCTGCTCCAGCTTCCCACAGAAACGCACTGGGGGAAAAATCTGCTGATTCCAGTTATGGAGCCCTTCTCAGGCCCAGCCTGGGACATCCCTAGTCCACTTCTCTGCACCCACCTTCACCTCTCCCCTCCCCACACTCAAGGCAAGACCCTGGAACTCAGAGCCCAGCACAGTCCCCACCTCCATTCCTTTGAATCAGGACCCACATTTTCATTGGCGTTGGGTTAACTATTCCACTCTCCCATATTTACGGGGAGAGACAGGGCCCCAACCCCAAGGATAGGTGACCTGGGAACTCAGATTGAAGGCAAACCGCATAGTCCCCATTTTTTAAAGCATCTCCAAAGTTCACCCAGGAGATGGCAACCTCCTCACCTACCCTGTCTCCTCAAAAGCCAGGCAGGTACGCCCTCGTGTGCCAGAAAGAACCGAAGTAAAGGCCAAACTCTATCATACCTGGGTCAGCATGAAAACGCTTCACTGGTGGTAAAGAACCGGATAGCCCAGGCCAGATCCAGCCCACCAAAGCGTCCTGCCTCCTCCCCACCAGCTCTGACTCAATCACAACCCAGTAGCTACCTTCTCCCAGTAGCTACCTTCTCCCAGTGCACTGTGGAGGGAAGACAGTATAAGGGAAGCAAGTATAGGAGTCCCTTGGGGCCTGCCTCAAAAGCACATGGGTTTGGGCTCTTTAAAATAATGCTCTGCTACACTCATGAGGGCACTCACTTCTCCCACATACTCTGATAACTTCCCTGGGCTCTGCCCAGAGACTGTACCCCACCCCACCCCAGGGAATTTAGCATGACCTCTCTGGGGTGATCCCCAGGAACCATGGAGTGGCATTATGCTCCCTACCGCCATCCCCAGTGACTGTGACCCAGGGGCTCAGCTGACACAGGGCTGGAGCTTAAGACATCCATACCTGTTGGCTCCAAATGTTCAGGGTCATTCTCCCCTCCTGCATGCTAACAGTGAGCTTGGCACATGAGCAAGGCAGGCCCAGGGTGCAACTAGGTCAGAAGCCTTGGACACTTGGCCAGCTTCCTCCAATCAAGGTAGAACAGGGTCCCCCAATGAGGCCATCTCCATGAATGCTGGAAATGACCACGCCCTCTTGCTAACCACCAAGATGACCTTGCCCTTCCCTCTCCTCTCTCACACACACACACAGGCGCACACATCCTCAGGTTCATCATGTGAGCAATCTGGGGGCTCTAGGTCAGGAAACTGACCCTTGAGGTTAAAGGGGGACATGCATAAGGGGCTCCCTGTTCAGAGCTGCTCATCAGGTACATAACCCGGAACAGCAGTTCTGATCAGAAGGTTCATGCACCACCCCCTCTTGTCCCATTCTTCCCATTCCCAGTCTGAGGACAGGCCATCAAGGAGAAAACGAACACTGGAGATTAAATTGCCGTGGCCTATCTAGCCACGTGACTTTTTGGTGTAGATCTGGCTTTCCAGCATCCACCCATCCACTAAGAACCTGCCCCACCAACAAGGTGTGACTGGGCAGCTGAACTAGGCTTCAACTCACCTCCAGCTCTCACCATGTGGGGGAGAGGGCAGGGCTTTGCAACTTCTTGGGAGAGAACCCCATTCCCAGGTTCCTTCACAGAGTTGCACACATCCTCCCTGTCCTTACTGGTCAGCAGTGGATTTACTTATTTTGGAAAGGGTGGACAGACAATAGTGGGGGGTCTTCTCCCTTTTCCCATATGACCAACTAGCCTGCAGGTAAAGTAAAGATGAAGTGAGTGTTTCCTTGAGATAAGGTCAAGGTCAATCCTGTTCACCTCTAGCACAAGGCCTGGGGACACAACGGGGACACAATAGAATTTCTTGAATTGCATTGTATTGATGGTGGCAGCAGGTGACTCAGTCTCTCCAAATCTTGTGCAAGCTCCTCTCCCTGCCTCTAGGCAGGCAGTTCTTGGTCAACATCAACACTATCCACCACCTGACCCTATTCTGGACCCCAAAGAAAAGGGGGAGGGGCGTTTGGGTTGAGGTCTTAGCCCATCAGTTCTGAAAAACCCAAGCATCTCAGTCTCACATATCTCGAGTGACTTTTGACCTTGAGAGACCAGTGGAGCCAACTAGGCCACCCGTCCCGCCGCTCCCGGTCTCTGGGCGGCTGCGACTCCCCCCACTGGCCGCAGCACTGGCGGCGCGGCAGCAGGCGCGCGCGCACGCACACACGCACACACAACACACACACTACTACCTCCTGCATGACTCATCATTGAAGCAACAATAGGCAGAGAGAGAAAAAGGAGGGCGAAGCGAAATCTCCACCACCACCAACTCGCCTGAAGGGTTGGGAGGGGGAGGGTTAAGGAGGGCAGGGGTCCCCCGATGCTGCACACACACCCACTGATGAGGAGCGAGGCCTAGGAGCAGTACGGACAACGGAGGTCTTTCCCCAGCCCCCCTTTCTGCAGCCCCCTGAAGCTAGGGGCCATCAGCAAGGGCGAGTGGGGATGGGGCGCCTCTGAAATCTTCGTCTCTCCCCTGTCCAGGAAGCGCCAAAGTTTGCCCCTTCTTCGCCCGGCTCATTCCACAACTTGACCGGGGATGTTGCCAGGAGATCCCGGTGAGAACGTTTTGGGGTCAGTGGGAATGTGTGAGCTCTAAACATCCTGTTGCTGTGCAATGCTAAGGGTTTCCCTCGTCTCAAAAACTGGAGGTTGGGGCGAGAACCGACAGGTGAGCCCGGCTCCTCCTTCGCAGGGAAAAGGCTCTCCCAGAGCGATTCTCAGCGCCCAGAGCCAGGGCCCAACCCGGCGCCAGGCCGCTGGCCAGCCCCGCCCAGACCCCGCCCCCGGGCGAGCGCGAGGCCTGGAGGAGGGGCCCGGCCGCGCCGTCCCTAGCGGGAGTGTCCCCCGTGCACGTGGTCGGGGGCGGGGTCCGTCCACGTCACCGGCCGGTGTAACCAACGGGCTTGGTACGCAGACACACGCAACATTCCAGCCAAAAGCGGGTATGGAACGCGCAGACACGCCACATTCCACACCGGCTAAAGTGGGGCGCAGAAAGGGGGGCCCAGGGGCTGCCCCCAGCGACCTGCAGGCCGTTTTTCAAACACCCAATCAGCCGGCTCTCACGCAAACCCCTGACGCTAGACCCAGCCCAAGCTCTGGGAGGCGGGGTCAGGCGGGGCTGGCCAGGATCATAAGACACGCGATGTCATTTCATTCTGCAAAGGCCGCCTCCGCCCCAGTGGCGCGGAGATCTGCCAGGAGTGCCCCCCACACCCGCCCCATAGGGCCAGGGGAGCTGGGGAGTTGCTCCGCGTAGAGTAATTCCTACCCCACACTCCGTTACACACACGCCCACTCGTGTGCACGGTACGCTCGCCCATGTACACGTCCGTTCATCTGCTCTCCTCCAGGCTCCCCATCACACATCCCCCGTGCACACACGCACGCACACACAGGTCTGCCACCCCCACGCAACACCACTGCTCACCCCACCCCCGGCTCTCACATCTCTAAGCTACCGAGGCGCCACTGACCCACGCGAAAGGAGCCCTACAAAAGGTGCACAAGGGGTGGCAGGCAGCTGGGGTGGCGCTCACAGGAGTCGGGTCCCTCGCTGCATGCTAATGAAGTCATTAATTAATTTCCCTGCCCACAACACTCCTCCCTCCGCGGGCGGCGGCTCTTGCGCCGCGCCTTGCACTGCTGGCTTCGCGGCCGCCCGGGAGAGGGTCTTGTCCGCGGTTTCGGCGTGGACCCGGGTCGCTCGCCTCCCCTTCCCGGGTGCCCCAGGGGCCCAGCCCCGCCGCTCACCACGTGCTCTCTGTTGTTGCTGCGCTTGCCATTCCAGGAAGCGGGCCGCCTCCAGTAGCGTCTCTATGCTCATCGCGCTGAGAGCGGCCGGGGGCGCGCCGGGGCCGAGACTGCGGCCCGCGAGCCAGGCACAGGACAGGCTGGCGGACAGGCAGGAGGGAGGGATCACCTCCTGGGGGCGACAGGGCTGGGCGGCACAGCGCACTCCGCAGGCAAGAACGGGGGAGCACAGGCAGGAAAATCAATGTCTCCCAAAATATTTGCAAATTATAATTTGCAAATTTAAAATAATTTGATGCAAAGAAAAAAAAAGGCGGCGCTGCCTTCTTCCTTCCCCTCCCTCTCTTCCTTCCTTCTATTGCCTCCCGCCCCGCGGCCCCCGGGAGTCCCGCCGACAAGAAAAGGCTTTGCAACAAGATGGCGAGGAGGCACCGACACACACAACAAGGGAAGGAGCCGCGCTACCCCCGGCCGCCGCCCCCGCTACTACACCGGGGCCGCAGCCAAAGCCCGGACCGGAGCCCCCACCCGCAGGGCCGCGGCGTCTCACGGAGGGGCGGGGTCGGGAGCGAGCTGTCCCCACCCACTTACGGCGCCAGCACACGTGGCCTGGGTGGGGGTGGAAGCTCGGGCCGGGTTCGCGCCCTTCATTTCCGCTTTCCCGCCCCGCCCCGCCCCGATTGTATGCCACAAGTTGAACAAGGGTGTGTTTGGGTCATTCACAACGAAATCTGTCCTGCTGGAAGGAAGGTGGAAAATTCATCACTTAAGAACCTCGAATAAGGACATTTTAGGTCAGGGAAACATTAGGATGGTAGGCACCGGTCTGATCTTTGGGTCTCCGCTCCCTACCCACACGTGACCTAATTCCTGCAACCACCCGGCTGTCGCAATTGCCCCAGGATCCGCCCCTGGGCGGAGCTGACAGCCGGAGGCTGCCAGCTAACTTGGAGGGAGCGGAGTGGCGATCCGATTCCGCGTTTTGTCTCCATTCCTCCCCCCGCAGTGCGTTAGCATTCTATTAGGCGACGTCATCGGGCCACGGGCCAATGGGCGGGCAGGACAACACGGCATGGAGCAGCTCCACATGGACACCCCGCACCGCCGGCCTTCCGTTTAAAGGGCCAGTGTTTAGCTGGGTCACTTTCGCGGGTGCGGATGGAGCCACTGTGTGAATGGGAGATGGGACGTCGGGAGTGAAATTCCGGAGTTGTGCCCTGAGGCTTAGCCTTGAGTTTTCATTAGCCTTCCTTTAAAACAAAGTATCTCCCTTTCCTTCCCCTAAACTCTGTCCACTGGTCTCTGATGTGGGTGGAGGCTCTAACTGTGACACCCCAGAAGCCACCCATTACTCTGGGACCCGGGCGGGGCGGTTATGGCGAGGCCTCCCCAACCCGGACCAAGGGGGCGTGGCCCAAATCGGGAACAACAACGTGGAGGACGGAAGCCCGGCCCTCCTGGTGGCTGGGCCACAGACCGCGGGCGGGGCGCGGGGGCGCGGTCTCTTGGCCAGGCTTCAACCGGGGTCGCCCAGAGGGCTGGCCTTCCCTCGTCTGCCACCTTGGCGAGCACCCTTACTGCCGCTTCTTGCGCTAGTGTTTGGGGGTGCAATCAGAAAGTTAGAACTCTGAGGTCGGCTTGTCCAAATCGTCATCTTGCAGGTAAGGAAACAGGCCCAGAAACTAGACAGGGCTCAGTATTCCAGTTGTTCCTTAGGGAGGAGCGTTTATTCCCGACCCCAAGATGACTCTTTTTAAGGCAGTTCTAGGCAGGGTCCCAATTAGAAGAAAAGTCCTGGAGGAACATAAAATTGCGTCCATTGGAAAGAGTTTGACCATTTAATGTGATTAGAACCACAAAAATCTTTACCTAAAACCCTGCTGATCTGCTTTGGAGGAAGTTGCAGAAACCCAGGTAGTTTGTAGTCACACGCACGGGCCTCCTGAAGGCATATTTGGGGCGCCCTGGTGCACATTCAGCTCTGTTGTCCCAGCAGGCCTGGGGCCCTCTCAGTCCTGGCCAGATTTCTTTCTTTGCTAACCAGCCCAATGGGACAATGCCATTTGGTTTTAAGATCTCTTGCCTGGGCATCACCATCATACACAATCAAAAAGCAAACCTTTATGAGGAGGTCTCTTTGGCCAACCACCCTGCCAATCCATTCCCTTCCATCCCCACCGTACCTTAGAGGGATAAATTCTTAATTTGGGGACTAGAGGAGGGCTAGACTCATTGAAAGCTGATACATATGCATGCTTGCTGGCTTTGCTTCTTACCTTTGAGGGCACAGTAAATCCTAGGGAAATAAAATCTGCACATGCCCTGATGAAATACTCGGTTAGAGCTTCTTCCAATATGCCAAGGTTGTGGGTTCGATCCCGTCAGGGCACATACAAGAACCAATCAATGAATATATAAATAAGAGGAACAACAAATCAATGTCTCTCTCAAATCAATAAAAGAAAAAATTCACACAGATCCTGGAAATCAAGAATCTAGTGAACAAGAGGAAAGGGGTTGTTTCTCAGCAGGTCTACAAAGGGCTCTGACATTTCCACAGTTAATGTCCCAGCATCTACACCGGAGCATGCAGAGGCCATTACACACAAAAATGCCTGGATGCCACTGGCTCTATTTATGATGAAGCTGGAAAGTAACAGTTATTAAAGATCCCAGTTCTTTTCCATGGGATGGATAAATACCCTTTTCCTAGAAGGTGCTGCATCTGTGCTGGTTTTGACATTGCTTCCTTTGAGATGTCTGCAATCTGCTACCAGTGTTACTGGGCACGGCCAACTGCAAAAACGAAGAAAATGGCAAGTTTGAAGGCAATATACAGGTGTGTGTGGCGGGGGAGGAGGAAGGGTAAACAGTATATATAATAGTGGCCTGAAATAACATTGCTGACCAAGTTCTCGTTTTGTTTGGGGTAAGTACTGGACCATTCTGCCCAGTGACCCAGGATGCTGATAGCTACATCCTGCAAACCCTTCTGTCCTCAAGTAGTCATGGCACACATATAGCTCTTGAAGTCTCTTCTAGAGGCTGAAGTCCAATTTTCCTGACTCTTCCTGTCAGGGCCCAGCTCTACCATATTTAGAAGGTACCACTTTGCAAAGTAATATTCTAAAGACACTTTTTCCTTTAGTGGGGAAGCAGGAGATAAAAGTGAACAGATTCAAAATGCCAGCCTCTCCCTTGCCCCCAATACCCCATCTGCTCCAGAGCTTAGTGGAGATGCTTGCTATTTAAAACAAACAGCCTTACTGGCTTCACATGATCATCTGTTTATTTGGGTCATGTGGGGACAGCAGCCAGGGGATGTTAGGCAAAAGCAAGGGTTTAGAAAGGAGACTCTTTCTGGGCCTGTAGTTGCCTACAGAAACCTGAAAATGGTCAGATTTTTTTCATCAACTAAGATTCTCCTAGGTGGAGAATGGACAGGTATCTCTGTCGAGGTGATGGATGAGTAATAAAAGGAGAGGGGAATGAACAGAAGGGCTGTTTAATGTTTTAGCCTCAGCTTCCTGTTCCAAGGGGGTGGAACTTAGGTAGAAGCTGACAATTGTATTCATACAACAGAATGGGGAAATAAATATTTTTGATGTTTTAGCAAAAAGGTTAGCACATTTTGAGAATGACCCAAAGCCCAGGCATCTTAAAAAATTGTTCTCAAAAAAAAAAAAAAAAAAAAAATTTGTTCTCAAGTTTCTTTGTGCCTTCTAGGTGCTTAATACCTTTGAGGCATAAGAAACCTGGGCCTGCCCTGACTGGTTTGGCTCAGTGGATGGGGCATCGGCCTGTGGACTGAAGGGTCCCGGGTTCGATTCCGGTCGTGGGCATGTACCTTGGTTGCAGGCGCGTCCCCAGTGGGGGTGTGCAGGAGGCAGCTGATCGATGTTTCTCTCTCATCGATGTTTCTAACTCTCTATCCCTCTCCCTTCCTCTCTGTAAAAATCAATAAAATGTATTTAAAAAAAAAAAAAAAAAAAAAGAAACCTGGGCCATCATCCATCAATGAGTGCTTTTTCATGAGATTTCTATTTTCAGTCTTCCTTCTCCAGCCATGTGCACCCTAACACCCAGATCAAATCTCTCAATTTTTTAATATGCTGAGCCAGACATTTCCTAATGACACTGTCTTCCATGCCCCCCATTTACCCCAACAAAGCCATATGTATAGGCAGTCACACTAGATCCCAGATGTCCTAACATTCCATGCCTGACCTCTGAAATTTTGCAACTGGCTTTAGGGAGCTTTTCACCTATCGTAATTAAAACAAGACCAGAAACAGAAAGTCAGCTATGAGATGAAGAGGAAGGAGCAGACGACTAATCCACCCAGAGTCACACCAGACACCATTCATTTAACAAATATTTATTGTGTGCCTAACATGTGCCAGCACTGGGCTGGGTATCCTTGTAGCCAAGGCCAGGTGACCCTTTGGTAAGCCAGAGTGGGGTAAAGGTCACAGAGCAGAACTCCATATAATACCTGCAAAAGGTTAGCTTTGCTCTCTACCACAGTGCTGGACGTAGCGCAAGATCATAAGATTACATAAAGGCCCATAGAGTACTGGGATACTCATTTTAGAAGGTTAGGGTCCCCAATAATCATATTTTTTGTTAGAAGGAATAAGAAAAACTAAGTGGATTTCAAGTAAGGTTAGCCAGCTGAACCTGATTCCTGATAAGCCTACCCTGAATGATGACCAGGGGTTTGAATTACTTTAATAGAGGTTAATCCTATAGAGTACTCATTCAATCATCAGTGAAGTGGGCTCTCCAGAGCCTGAAGTTTCCATCTAAGTCTTTACCTACATCTTCCACTCCTGGTGAGTTGTCAAAGGGCCTTTCCTGACCCTACGAAACAGGCACAATCAAGTTCCACCTTGCCATTCATGTACTTTCCCCTCTTCATTGCCTTACACGTGTCATAGCGAGAAGAGCTGAGATCACTGAGTCCAAACTCCCAAGAGAAGGTCTCAAAGCTGCTTAGTGTCAGCTGGGATGAGAGGTGGCCTGGTTCTCCTTTGACTGTGAAACAGGCCAGCTGGGGTAGTGAATTCAGAGTCCTGAAGACCTCACAGAAACGGGTGATGGGAGGGAGATAACCTTTTCCTTCCAGGCTAAGGACAGGAATCCTCATTAACTCTGCTCAGTGGTGCTCAATAAACAAGCTTAGCAAATGACTGAGAAGGCAAAGTAGAGGATCTCAGAGGACACTGCACTGCCTCAGGCCGCTCTGAGGAATTAGGAGTTTCTAACTGGGCCTGGGTAGGCAGGGATACTTCAGGGGGAGCTGGCCTAAAAAGGTGACTGGGGGAAGGGGCAGATTTTTATCCAGGCAACCGCCCTGGGTGTGGACACTGAGTAATAAGGAAAGATATGCAGTTGAAAAGCAAAAAGGGAGGAACCAGGCACTGTGAGCTTTTCTGAGAAACCAAAGAGGCTAGCCACTGTGCAGCCAGAGATACTTAGGATGTGGATGACTTAGGAAGGAGGAAGCTGATAAAGTGGGAAAAGGCACAAAGGAAAGGATGAGGGCTTCAGTTAGTCCTCTGGCGGGGTGCGAGGAAGGAAGTTGTGGCTTTAGAGTAAACTAATTCAGGTTATGGCAGTGAGACTGGACAAAGTTAGTAGAAAAAGGTAAAGTCTTACAAAATGAGTCAAGAGCCAACTGGATCAGTTAGGGTGAGGGGATGTTGATGATGGAGAAGGCCACTCCTGGGGTACAGGGCTGGAATGAAATCAGTGCCTCCCCGCCCCCAATGACTAAGTTCTGCTGACCCAGCAATCCAAGCTCATACCTAAAAGCAAGGCTGCAGGATCGTCTTTAAAACCCAAGGGATCAGCTACCTGCACTCTAACTGATACCCTTTCAGAAGACTATGCACGGTCCAGAGCAGTGGCCTGTCACTGAACAGACTGCCTAGATCCAGGGCTCAGCTCCATGCCTGCAACCAGAATTCTTACCAAGGCCCCAGGGCCCCTTGGGAGAGTCTATACTGGGCAGTGCTAGGGATACTCCAGGAGCCACACGTCAGCCTGTGCCTCTCCAGGCTGGGGGGGCTGGGAGAGTACATCCACTCAGCCTCACAGTCTGCTCACGTCCCCATACCCATCAGAGACACCTCAGATGGCAGTGCTGGAGCTGACCAGTCATCTTTCTGAAGTGTTACCCTGTGATAACTCTGAACCATTTGTTAAACTGGTCCTTAAACCTCAAACCATAAACCAACATCAAGTGTTAAATGTAAAAAATGCC
>PVJC01053581.1:0-10793 GCA_004026665.1 Murina feae | reverse complement strand
ACACACACACACACACACCAGGGGCCTGGTGCACAAAAATGTGTACACTCGGGGTGTCCCTTAGCCTGGCCTGTGCCCTCTCGCAGTCTGGGACCCCTCTGGGGATGTCCACCTGCTGGCATGCCTGGCCAGCCTGGGTGAGGGGCTGATGGCTGTGTGCAGGCTGGCCAAGCCCCCCAGTGTGGACCCTCACCCCATTGGGGTGTGGCCAGCCGTTTTCAGGCTGCCCACAGTCCCTTCAGGGTTCGGGTCCCTACTGGGGTGCCTGAGCAGCCTGGGTGATGGGTTAAGGGGCATTTTCAGGCTTTCAGGCTGCCCACAGCTCCCACTGACCCAACATCCCAGCAAGGCTTGCTGGAAGGAGGTTTCTGGGGTTTATTTATCTTCTATAATTGAAACTGTTGCTTTAAGCTGAGGCCTAGACAGGTAACGAAACCTCCTCTTGGCTTCAGCTCCGTGGCTTCTATAATGGAAAGAATGATGCCGTGAGCAGAGAGAAGCCCAGCTGGCCTAGGCAGACAGTTTACTCCTGGTGCAACAGAAGCCGCCTGTTTACTCTAGCTACGTGACTGCTGGCCTCCATCTTGGCTTGGTTAATTTGCATACAGCCGCTCTGACTGGCTGGTGGGCATGGCTTAGGCATCCCGAAGAAACAGTCAATTTCAATATTACTCTTTTATTAGATTAGATATATATACACACATACACACACATACATATATATGTATATACACTGAGTGGCCAGATTATTATGGCCACCTGATGTTTATAGGCAAATTAGCCATACACTGCATTATATGGGATATGGAAGCTGAAGGCCTGTTCAAACACCTTTGCTGTCTGCAGTTACTAAGATAAAACATCTCCAATTCGCACAGAAACACAAAGACTGGACAGTTGAGCACTGGAAAAAAGTCACGTGGTCCAATGAATCATGTTTCCAGGTGCATTGTGCAGATGGCAGAGTGAGAATTTGGCAAAACAGCATGAAAGGATGCACCCCATATGCATGAGTACAACCCTTCAAGCTGGTGGGGACAGTGTTATGGTTTGGGGCATGTTTTCCTAGCATGATGTGGGCCCTCTAATTCGTGTGGAGCAATATCTGAATAGCACAACATACCTAAGTATTGTTGCTGATCAAGTTCATCCTGTCATGTTGATGGCGTATCCCAATGGATATGGCTTCTTCCAACAAGACAATGTGCCATGCCATGGTGCTCATATTGTGCAGGAGTGGTTTCAAGAACATGAGGGAGACTTTACCTTGCTTAGGTGGCCCCCACAATCACCAGATCTCAATCCAATTGAGCATTTGTAGGACGAACTTAAAAGCGCCATCAGGCAGCAGGTTCCACAATCATCAAATCTCACAGAACTGGACTGTGCTATTCATCAGGGATGATGTCAGATTCCTCGCATCACCTTTCAACATCTCGTGGAGTCAATGCCAAGAAAAATCGCCGCTGTATTGAAGGCAAGAGGTGGCCCAACGAAGTACTGATAGGGTGGTCAGCATAATCTGGCCACTCAGTGTGTATGTGTAGCCCACATTCAAAGGCTGTTAAATCACGTTGTTTACACATATCTTCAGAAAAATATCACTTCTATCGTGGTAAACAATCTGCTTCCCTACTTATAATGGTCTGGCCCTCTAACAACTTCAGTGCAAAATTATAGCTAATTTGCCGACAAACGTCAGGTGGTCATAATAATCTGGCCACTCAGTGTATAACCTATATAATAAAAGGCTAATATGCAAATTGGCTGAACAGCAGAATGACCAGTCACTATGATGTGCACTGACCACCAGGGGCAGATATTCAACACAGGAATGGTCAGTGTGCTCCCACAGCGGGAGCTCCCCTCAGCCAGAAGCCGGGCTCAGGGCTGGCGAGCACAGCGGCAGTGGCAGGAGCCTCTCGTGCCTCTGCAGCAGCACTAAGGATGTCTGACTACTGGCTAGCTAGCCGGGTGCAGGCCAGGCTGAGGGACCCCCCCCCAAGTGCATGAATTTCATGCACTGGTCCTCTAGTAAGTGTATATATACACACACATCAGCTTTAATAAGGCAATTTAGGATGCATTTTGCATATCTGAAATTGAAAATCAGGAGCTACTATTTATTTTAACGAGCTGTCAAGATATGTACAGTTTTGCCAAAGTAGCATTCTTTATACTGTTTTTCTGAAAAGAATATAAAACTTAGAATTCCCTCAACAAACCAGAGGTACATAAAATTGTCATAAAATTCCTATGCAACTCAGATGCTGCCCAAATCCTCCAAAAGTAAGAATTATTTCCACAAAATTATCTCTGGTTTTGAACTCAGATAATTTGTTGCCCATTATATATGCCCTACAACATATATTATTTTCCATTGGTGAATAGAGAAGGATAAAATTACAGGTTTGTATTAAATTATATTGCAATCTTGAAAAATGCCCAACTGTTGACTTCCTGTTTCTCTGCCACTTGGGGAGGGCCCTCACCCCAAGTCTCTGGAGTTCTAAGGGAAGAGAAAGGAATCTGAACAGCAGCTGGCAACCACTCTTCCATTCAAAGCCAGGGTAGACTCTGTTTACTCCAGCAAGGAGCCACCCGTTCTTCCTCCCATCTCTTCTATAGCACTTACACAATACTACGTCATTCACACGTTTACTGCACCACATATCTGACCCTTCCTGTTAGAAAGGTAAGCTTGACAAGGGTAGAGATCTACATGGTTTTGTCCGCTGACCCATCCCAAGGACCTAGAATAGTGTGTGTCCCCTAGTAAGTGCTCTAAAACATACTGAATGAATGAACTCCTACTGTGCCTGGCCAGTAGAGTTTAAGAAGCCATCTATTTTAAAATGCACCTGAATTTCAAATATGTGGGAGGGGAAATGTGCATCTTATGAACCATAAAATACCCTAGTTATAAATGCAGAAAAGCAAAACACGTAATAAATGGCAAATAGCTTACCATTAGAAACCCTGTCACTAGGTGGTCATCATTTGCTGAGATATCTGCAGCTGGGATAATCCATCTAGACTGCTAGGACTGTATAGATCTCAAAACCAAGAGCCAAGATCTCAGTGAAGCCAAATAATCCTTCAGAGGTAAAAATAAAAGGCAGGGTCCTAGATGGAACCAAGGTTACTCAATCTCTTGTTGACCGAGAAAGTATTTTTTTATCTTTATTGTTGAAAGTATTACATATGTCCCCTTTTCTTCCCATTGACCCATTCTAGCCCACCCCCGCCCCCTGCCCAGGCCTTCACCACCCTCTTGCCTGTGTCCACAGGTTGTACATATATGCATTCAAGTTTGTTGGTTGATGTCATCCCACCCATCCAGCCTTTCCTCTGAGGTTCCTCAGTCTGTTCCATGGTTCTGTGCCCCTGGATCTATTTTGTTCATCAGTTTATTTTTGTTCAGTAGGTTCCACAGATGAGTGAGATCCTGTGATATTTGTCTTTCTCTGAGTGGCTATTTGGTCTCTAACAGAAAGCAAGGAAGATGTGATGGCACAGAGGGCTGGCTTACAGCAATAAATAAAAAAGAACAATCCCCGCCCTCCCTTCCAAGGAAATCATCTTCCTCCTCCTCTCGGATGCACTGCTGACAGGCTTTTTCCATTTTCAATCCAGTCTCAACAGCTTGTGAAACGGCTGGCAGTATAATAACCATCTCAGCCCATAGATCATCAGGCTTTTCGCTTCAAGGATGGTTTCTCCAACCAGATGTTCTCTCCCTGAAGACACAGGAAACAAGGTTCTGTCCTGAAGACTCGGGCACCTTTGTCCGAATTAAAAACCTAACCCTCTAAACCAGAGGTTTTCAACCTGTGGGTTGCGACCCCTTTGGCGGTGGAACAACCCTTTCACAGGGGTCACCTAAGACCATCCTGCATACCAGATATTTACATTACGATTCATAACAGTAGCAACATTACAGTTATGAAGGAGCAACGAGAATAATTTTATGGTTGGGTCACAACATGAGGAACTGTATTTAAAGGGCCAGAAGGTTGAGAACCCCTGCCTAAACACTCACCCCTGGTCCCAATCAGGTTTCCTCTACATTTCATTTCTCAATATGTGTGTGGGCTTTCCTAATATGGTAAACAAGTTGTAACGGTCTCTTTGGCACTGGGGTCTGCAGGATTGCCTAGAATACTAGTCAATACAGCTTGATGAACTTGACCTTGAACTTTCTCCCAACAGCCTTGATTCTCATAATCAACCTCTAAAGTAAGTACAACAACCCATTGTTCCCATTCCATACCTGACAAAATTTAAGTGTGGAGAGTTTAGGACTTTGCCCAAAGTCACACAGTTCATAAGTGGCATTGTCAAAACTGAATCCCTGGCCCTGTGACTCTGGGTCCAACACATTTCTTAGAATCACAGACTTAATGTCCCATGCCCGGGAGCTTGCCTTCTCTTTCTCTCCCCTCACATGACAAATGGTACTTGTCCCCAAAAGCTGGCTTGCGCAGTTACTGCGACCACGGCCACCATAAGTTAATCATTATTAATGTGGTAATTTCCTACCTGGTTACACTTGCATTTTAGCCCTAATGTTGTAAAATTAGGGAGGGCAGAGACTCCTGGAAATGCATAACACTGACAGCTAGCCAGCTTCCAGGGCGACCAGAACACTTCATTCTCCTGGACCTCAAATTCTGCATGTGCAGCCCTAACCGGTTTGGCTCAGTGGATAGAGCATAGGCCTGTGGACTGAAGGGTCCCAGGTTCGATTCCAGTCAAGGGCATGTACCTTGGTGTGCGGGCATATCCTCAGTCGGGGATGTGCAGGAGGCAGCTGATCAGTTTCTCTCTCATTGATGTTTCTAACTCTCTGTCCCTCTCCCTTCCTCTCTATAAAAAAATCAATAAAGTATTTTAAAAAAATTTTGCATGTGCAAAAGCAAGCTGACATACAGATAAACTGAGGTCTTTTCCTGCTTAAAAAGCTGCTATTCTAAATCATTACTGACGATACCAATCAGATCTCTTCCTAAATTTTACTTCTTAATATTTAGTATTTTGTATGTGTGTGTTGCAAGAAAGAGGAAATTATAGAAACCTAGCTGTTACAGACTACAGTGGGAGAAGAATGCAAAGGCATAAACAGAAATTTAACTATATCCCCACCGCAAGGCCTGATGAAGAAGGCGTATGTGCGCATTAAAACTGTGGAAGATGCTGAGGCTAAATGAGAACCACACGGACATAATTGCCACAGCAGCCTTGCCAGGTGTGCAGGAGGCTGTTCTGTTTGACCAGCTCGGAACACACTTGTGTTTTGTAGATGGCAAAGCTACACTTTTCTCATTACAGATGCCCTAGTTCTTCCCACAAACTTACTGTAAAGTCTCCAGATACCACTAATTTGTCCCTTATAGCAAATCTATAAAATTCTGTGATGTGTGGAAAATGCTCAGCACTCCTTTAGACCCTTCAAGAAACAGCACAGAAATCACTGAGTTTCTAAATGGAGCCATGCTACCCAGATATTTTTGTCTAAAAGATAAAGACTGAAACCTCCCAAATTTTTTCTTTTGCAGCTTTCAGGTCACTTAACTGTTTCAATCTTCGAGATATCCGTTATTTTTTCAATAAGTAATAAATAAAATGTGGATTTTTTAAAATATATTTTATTGATTTTTTTACAGAGAGGAAGGGGAAGGGATAGAGTTAGGAACATCAATAAGAGAGAAACATCAATCAGCTGCCTCCTACACACCCCCTACTGGGGATGTGCTCACAACCAAGGTTCATGCCCTTGACCGGAATCAAACCTGGGACCTTTCAGTCCACAGGCCGACGCTCTATCCACTGAGCCAAAGCCGTTAGGGCAAATGTGGATTTTTTTACTATTTGGTTGACATAAAGCTTTGTGGGAGCAAATTTTCCTTGTGTATTTTTCTTTTCATGAGTAAATGTCTATTAAAATGTAAATTATTTCCACTTAATCTTTCAAATTAAGTCATTTCAAAATAATCAAAAAAATTTTTGATCAGTTTTTATAGTTATTACTAGAGGCCCGGTGCACAAAAATTTGTGCATTCGGGGGATCCCTGAGTCCGGCCTGTGCCCTCTTGCAGTCTGGGACCCCTCAGGGGATGTCCACCTGCTGGCGTGCTTGGCCAGCCTGGGTGAGGGGCTGATGACTGTTTGCAGGCTGGCCAAGCCCCCCAGTGGAAACCCTCACCCCATGGGGGTGTGGCCAACCTGGGTGAGGGGCAGCGGGCCATTTTCAGGCTGCCCACAGCCCCTTCAGGGTTCAGGTCCCTACTGGAGTGCCTGGCTGGAAGCAGGTATCTGGGATTTATTTAACTTCTATAATTGAAACTTTGTTGCCTTGGTCCCTGCTCAAATCCTGGGTTGCCCCTGGCAACCCAAGGTCCCAGCCCAGCAGGTATCTGGGGTTTGTTTATCTTCTATAATTGAAACTTGGCTTCCTCCATTGCCCAGGGCAACTCCAGCTCTGTGGTTGCCACCATCTTAGTTGAGTTAATTTGCATATCTGCTCCTGATTGGTTGGTGGGTGTGGTTTGTGGGCATGGCTTGTGGGTGTAATGAAGTGAGAGTTAATTTGCATATTACTCTTTTATTAGATTAGATAATTACCATCATTAAAATCCATGAGATACTTTCTATTTTAATTGAGTAACCTATGAGGGCACAATGCTGTTACAAATAAAGAAAACCTACCTTAAGTAACCAATAAAATTATTTCTTCAGTCTCTTCTCCTTTGCCTCTCTGCTGTATTTCCTCCAAAAAAAATTCTTTCCTCCATGAGTCAGTATGGTGGTTGCCAAAGCAAAAGAGGGGAAGAGGTAGTGTTTGATTCTATGCACTTTTTAAATTATTTTTTTATTACTGAACATATCAACATAAGCTTGTGCTCGTGTTACCTTAAACTCTGCACAGACCTTCCTCTATCAGAGCACCCCATCGGGTGAACATTCCACAATTTCTGTTTTGCCTGAGTGCTGGGCAGTTGCTTTCATTTTTTTTTTACCATCATAAGTAATTCTATAAGAAACATGGCAGGCATAACATTTTTCCAGTATTTAAGATCTTTGCTTGGAATAGATTCCTCAAAATTAAACTACTATGTATCAAAAACAACCATCAAAATCAAAAGGCAATGAGATGCCTGGAATCTGTGAGAAAATAGTACAGGTTAAGGAGTTAGACGGGGGTGACAGATGAAAAGAGAGTGTATATGTTTGCATGTTCAAACAAAACTAAAAAAGCAGACTGCATCTCAGAGAGTAATGTATATGCGGTCCCATTCTTGCAAAGATGCAAGTTCCTTAAGGCTCTTGGTGCACATTGCCAAACTGCTCCCGGAAGACGGTAATCCTTCCCGCTCCCGCGCTCAGCTTTAGGGTTTATCCCGGAGGCTTTGTTTTTCAAGCCCCTTTGCTTTGAAGTCTTTGTTTATACGTTCACTTTGGTGCATCTCCTAACCTACGGCAAATGTTTTCTGTTCAGACGGTCCTGAGTTTTCTCTTTATTCTGGACACTTGCAATTGCTCCTATGCTGCTCTGTTGTTCCACAGGCAAACATGTTCCACTCAGAGCAAGAACCGGAAAACAATGCTCTGCCCACAGGGCGGGGATCAGATTGCTGTTTGCAAGGCAAATGATGCTCAGCATAATGATGTTGTTTAGCAAAGACTGGAAGTGGGCATTGCTGCGTCACCTCAGGGACTGCACAGCATGCCCTCGAACTGTACTGGTATGGAAGCAGGTGGAGTTGTCATGACGCTGTTGAAATTTTTATTTTTATTTTTTGTTGTTGTTAATCCTCACCTGAGGGTATTTTCCCATTGATTTTTAGAGAGAGTGTAAGGGAGAGGGAGAGTCAGAGAGAAACATCAATGTAAGCCAAACACATTGATTGGTTGCCTCATGCACCACACACCATGACCAGGGCCCGGGAACCTGCAACAGAGGTATGTGCCCTTGACCAGAATCGAACCTGGGACCCTTCAGTCCAAACCCTATCTGCTGAGCCAAACCAGCCAGGGCCACTGTTGAATTCTTAAAAGTGGGCTACAGAAATGTTTATATGACATAATTCCATTTTGCATATCTCATACACACATATGCACACAAAACTCAGAAATAATCTTGGAAGTATATGTCCCAATAAAAACAGATAGTGTCTTCTTGGGGGGCTGATACTACAAGTGATTTTTTATAAACATCTTTATCTTTATATGCTTTCATTTTAACAATAAACATTGTAAGTGTATCATTATTTTTAAATTTATCAACTAAAGTTAACTCTCAAAATCATCAATATTTGAGCAATTGATTTTGTACACATGTCAATTTCCAGCTCAATGATATCAAGTCCCCCGCTGTGATACACTGACTTCACAATCACCAAACAACTTGACAGGCGACATGACCATCGCTCAAATCACACACCCTTGCTTCTCGTCTGGAGAAGCCACGCGGGAGATGCTTCACACCCACTCCTGCCTCCTCCACTCACTAGGCTGTGAGCTGAGCCCTCTGCACACTAACAAATGGGCACCGACATGATGGTCAGAGGCTGCTATGCGGATATACATCGAACTGCTGACATTCCCTTCACAACTGCATTACTTCTTCCATATAAAGTGCTTAGCACAATACCTGCCACAATGCCTTCTCAGAGCATTCGCTGCTGTTATGAATTTCCCTCTGCCGTTTTTCCCTTGACCTGCGCGTTAAACCCGTCTGGCCTCAATCCTTCTATGTGGCCCCTACTGCCAACCCACTGGGTGTGAGGAATCCAAACAACAGCCAGCTGTGTGAGTCCTGCTCCCTAAGCTACCGAGCCCTGAAAGGCCAGCGGGACCGTGCGCCCGCTCGACCTGCTCCCCTGACCCCCATCTGGCAGAACACGTCACGTCCTCGGGAGTTTTATTTCCTAACGACTCATTGTTGATGGCTTTGCTGTCAGGCGAGATTGTGGCTTCCATCAATCCCCTCCTCGGCGCTCCTGCCCCGTGGGAGGCCCCGCATGCCGGGCGCTGCCCACACCGTGCCGGCCACATGGCCCTCCTCCAGCCGGAGAAACAGCCCTTCGCCCCAAAATGCGTGTGTCTGCTTTCCCTTACCGGTAGGGGAACGAGGTGGTGGAGCCCAGATGTGGCTGGAAAAGGACAGGAAAACCATGAGATTTAGCACCTTTTTAGGAAAAGGTAAGAAGCTGGGAAGAAGACCTGGGAAAAGAAACCCTCCTTGATCACTGCAAGCCGTAAGCCTTCTTTTCAAGGTAAAAAGAAACAACTTCATTTTAAAAATGTGCTTACTTGGCTCACCAGCACATGTCAGCTACAAGAACTGCAATGAATAAGAAGCGATTGTTGTCACTGTATAAAATGGCTGTGAGGTACACTTAAATGTACTCTATGCCGGTACGGATATGTGCGCTTATCAATCAATACCCCAGAAACGCCGTATCTAGAGCCCAAGCAAGGTTCAACTCAGACATGAGCGTCCTGGCTATGAGTTAAGAGGAGGCGCAGTAGAGCCCGGCGGGTGTAGCTCCTATGAACCAGGAGGTCGCAGTTCAATTCCCAGTCAGGATGCATGCTAGGGTTGTGGGCTCCATCCCCAGTAGGGGGCGTGCAGGAGAGCGCCGAGCCATGATTCTCTCTCTTCCTCTCTGAGATGAATAAAAATATGTTTTTTTAAACAAGAGTAGGAGCAGCAGAGTTGATCATCATAGACTTGGGCTGACTGACTACTGGTTGACTGACAGGGAAGCCTGGTGGTTGGAACCCTGCTCGGAGGCACGAAGGCCGTGGTCTGAACCCGTCCTTCTGCATTTCCTAGGGGACCTTGGGCAGCTGACTAACCTCTGTGTGCCTCCATTTCCTCCGAGTACAGTAACAGCTCTTGCCCACATAGTCACTGGGAAAAGGAAAGGAGGTAATACATCTATAAAGCATTAAGGACCACTCTCAGTACAGAGTAAGCTTTCAAGAGCTTTTAGTTCTCAATTTTCTAATTGTATATGTGGCCCAGAACTATATACAGTTCTACAGAAGATGTTGTTCGTCTTAAGGGAATATTGCAATTAAATATTTTGACTTTTCTCCCTCCTATTGCTATGAGTCACACTGCTCATACACACTGCAGGGCAATGCAGTTGATTTTGGAGAATAAATTTTCAATGACAACCGAGGCTTATACCGAAAACAACATGCTGGATCCAGAGTTCGCGTCCAGACTTGCTTGGCATTTCCGAGATGGGAAGGTTAATTATGTTTTAAAAGTGATGATGGGCTATGACCTTGTTTTCTTTTTGAGAAAAGGGCAAAACTTCCTTATTGTATGCAAAAATATTCCTGCTGACAAGCTCCTCAGTGCGGTTTATGACCTCTGGTTTTCCTGCAAATCACACGATTAGATTTTAAAGAAACACTTGTGAAACAGAAGCAAAACCCCATCCTTACACATATAGTGCTTCTCCGAGGTCTCCCAGAAGTGACAGCCTTCAGTTAGTATTTATCCTTCCTCCCAGCCCTCTCGGCTGTGACTGGGTAGCCCACTGCCCGCTTAGGAGGTTAACAGGATGTGCCTGGGGGAAGAAATAGGCTGCATATAGAGAACTAATAACACCTCACCCAGCTGAGTGATGCTAGAAAAATCCAGGGGCCAGGAGACAACCAACTGTACAAATACTGAGAAACAGGTAACAATTAAAGCCATTCTCTCTCCGCCCAACTGGACCTACTGGCTGCCGGAGTTCCCTGCTGGATCCCTCAGTGTTACCTCGGGGATC
>PVJC01053580.1:0-10803 GCA_004026665.1 Murina feae | reverse complement strand
CAGAGAGGAAGGGAGAGGGATAGAGAGATAGAAACATCGATGAGAGAGAAACATCGATCAGCTGCCTCCTGCACACCCCCTACTGGGGATGTGCCCGCAACCAAGGTACGTGCCCTTGACCGGAATCGAACCTGGGACCCTTGAGTCCGCAGGCCGACGCTCTATCCACTGAGCCACACTGGTCAGGGCCAATTGCTCTGGTTTCTGACTGAGGTACGAATCATGGTCTCTTGGACATGCCCCTGTGTGAGCCCTCAGAGCTGACATGGCAAAAGGGACTTTGCACACATGTCATGTTCAGGATCCTGAGACGGGAGCTGGTTCTGGAAGCCTGGGCTGCGCCTGATGTCCCACAAGGTCCCTGGCCGAGGGGCAAGAGGATTTGAGGGAGGGGTGGGACAGGGCCAAGAGAAGCAAGAGGTCAAAGTGGCTCAAGGGCAGGGTCATGAGCCAAGGGCGGAGGTGTCCCTAGAGACTGGAAAAGGCGCGGATTCTCTATGAAGCTTCCAGAGGGAGCCCAGCCGATCCCAGGCGTGATTGCACATGCTGACCTCAGGCCCACAAAAGCACTGTCGTTGCATTAAGCCTCTTAGATTGGGGTAATTTGCTACGGTAGCAACAGAAAGCTGGTGCTCGGCCACACGTTCCTCCTGGGAGCGCGCACTCCTTCCTTCTCCCAGGAAGCCCAGGGCTCTGTGCGCTTGGCTTTGCGGTCTTCCTGTGACTCCGGTAAAAGCCACGCGGAGTGTTGGGACGAGGGAGTGCTGACTCCGACCTCTGAGGAAGGCACACGCCAATGCCATCCTTTCTGAGGTTCGAAAGAGGAGGCTTTGCAGACGTGCTGTTTGGAAAAACTGTGGGTCTGGACTCCCTGGTCGGCTGCCCTCCTTGTGTTTCGGGCTGGGCTGCGGCCCAGGAAGCTCTCAGGAGAAAGGCCGAGCCTGTGAGATTCTCCAACTCACGCTGTTTGGATAAATTCTGGGTGAGCACCCGCGGTTTCAGATGCTCTTCCAGCCCGAGCGAGGGAGCTGAGTGAGATTCACCCATCGGCCCTTCGTGGTCTGGGGCCTGGCATCGTTGTGAAATAGAGACCAGTGGAGGCCCAGAAAGCCGCCCAGCCATGACCCCGGCCAGGGAAACTGGCTGAAACCAACCATGAATGCGTCCGCCCCGGAGCAGAGCTGAACACGGGAACAGCGCTGAGCGCCTGAGCCGTGCCGAGCAGCGCTGCACGCGCTTGGCAGCTCTGCCCCCTTTGAGGGCATCAGCCAGCGGGGGGGGGGGGGGACCCTGCTGTGCAGGTAACACCTGCTCCCAGCAGCCCCTGGCGGCCCCAGGTAACCGCGATGGAGAGTCACTGAATTTCCCACGAAATTCTAAGCCCTTCCCCACGTTTTGTCGTTCTTTTTCTGATGTCTAGGCTTCCCTACATTTGCTAAATGCATCTTCTCGTGAGGTTTTTCAGCCCGAGAGGTCGTGAGTTCCCCTCCCGTCTGAAGCTCACACGTTTCTGATGAGCACATTTCCCTGTTCAGCCTCCCTTTCCCCCTTACTAGAGGCTCCTGGAGTGTTGGCCCCAAATCTGTCCTTATATTTCATCTTACTAATGCAACTTGTATGAACATCATTTATATTTTTCAGATTTTTGACCATCCAGTTAGATTCAGTAGTAAATGAAACACTAAGTAATGGTGAAACTCACTTATGGGCTGAGCCTTACGAAGCTCTCGTCACGCGTGTACGCGCGCACACGTGTTCTCTCTCTCTCTCTCTCTCTCTCTCTCTCTCTCTCTCTCTCTCTCTCTCTCTCTCATACACACACACACACTCACACACTCCCATGGGTTCACAGATGAGCCGATGGCTGTAATTTACCTTGGGGACTGCTCCTTTTCCTCTGCAGAAATTACATGAATCACGGCAGGAGGAAAAAGTCAGAATGAAAATGCACTAAAAGTAAAAACTCACTTCTGGTCAGTGGAGCCTCATTCTGCACCAGGGCAGCTGCTGGGCTTGAGCACGGTCAGGTCATCCCTGTGCTGTTGAGATTTGCCATCAGGAGAACAGCAAAGAGGATCAAATCGAGACTGTATTTCTGAAGCGTTCTCCAAATGCTCGCTGCTAAATCAGCATAACATAACCCCCAACTGACATGAAGTTATATGACAGGGTTCCCACAGGTTACCATGGTGACCCCTGAACAGCCAGTGAAGAACTAATCTTTATGCAATGAATGATGGTGATGGTGGAGGTGGTGGTGATGATGGTGGTGGTGGTGATGGTGATGGTGATGATGATGATGATGATGATGGTGATGATGATGGTGATTATGGTGGTGATGATGGTGATGATGATGATGATGGTGGTGGTGATGATGATGATGGTGATTATGGTGGTGATGATGGTGATGGTGGTGATGGTGATGATGACAATGGTGATGATGATGATGGTGAAGATGGTAATGGTGGAGATGATAATGATTGTGATGAAAGCAATAATGATGATGGTGATGATAATTATGACCTCAATGCCACTGAACTATGCACTTAAACATGGTTAAAATGATACTTTAATGCTACATGTGTTACTACAATTCAAATAACTAAACATAAAGAAATGAAAAAATGCAATTGAATGAGCTCAAAGCTATTAAAGTACTCATTGATTAGCACATATTGTCCTGCCGAAGCCGTGGCAGACGTGATGGAAGAGAGCGCTGACGGACCGTGGGGCACTGCGGAACGGTGTGTGGCTGGTGTGGCGGGTGCCCCCTGTGCCATGCCCAGGGCCCCGCTGGGGCTGTGCCCCCTGTGCCATGCCCAGGGCCCCACTGGGGCTGTGTGCTCATGCCCAGCTGTTGTGAAGTCCCTGCTAACAGCTCACAGCCGCCCCGTCTCCCGAGACGGGTTCTGGTGAAGGCCTGTTGCCAGGGAGATTATGCGAGCACCCAGAGGCAGCCCGCAGTCTTCCGTGATGGGTGTACTTTTCACTCAAATTATGATTTTCCTGCATGTTTCCCGTGTAGCTCCAGAGCAGACAGCTCCCTTCCAGGGCTGCATGGAACATGCCTCTGAGTAAATATACTCGCATGTGTGTATTCATCCCTACTCTGTCAAGGGGTTTAGAACTATTTCAGTTTCTTCCTTTGCTTGTGATGAAAGCAATAAAGCTATTGTGAGCATCCTTGAAGGAATGTGCAAGGATGTCGCTAGGCTGTTTGCCTAACACGACAGCCAGGGGACTGTGGGGGACCGTGGGCCGTGCAAACGCATCCGTTCCCCCGGTGATGCCCAAGTGTTCCCAGGCTGCACCACGGACACTCCTGCCAGCAGCAGATCACATCCCTCATCCATCCACGTCCTCCCCTAGACTAGGTGTTCTCAGCCGTCCCCTTTTCGCCAGCTTGCTGGTGAAATGCATGCTTACTACTAATGTGACTGAGCGCCTTTCCATTTTTTAAAAAATATGTTTTTATTGATTTGAGAGAAAGAAGAGGGAGAGGGAGAGAAAGAGGGAGGGGGAGGGGGAGAAACGTCGATGAGAGGAATCGACCGAGGAATGAACCTGCAACCCAGGCATGTGCTTTGACCGGGAATGGAATCAGTGACCTTTCCTTGCACTGGACAGTGCTCAACCAGCGGAGGTACACTGGCCAGGATTTCTTTTCATTTTGTATGTGTCATTCCTATTTGTGCAAAGGATCTGTTCGTGTATTTTGCCTAACTATAATTTATCTAACTATGATTTTCAAAACTATAGAGTGTCCATCATATCAATGTAGTTATAATCTGTTTATTTGGCAAAGTAGGAGAGCCCACAGTATAAATAGATCACAATTGACTTATGCATACTCCTGGGGTAGGCTTCTGGCTTTCAGAAACTTGGTACAGATCTGCAAGCATTTCTGTTGGGAAGATATCAGAGTAACAGGGTCGGGTCATGGTGTGTATTGAATTTGGAGCAATGCCTCATTGAGGCCATTCGCTCTCCCACCAGCCGTGAGGCAGGGTTCCGGGTGCTCCACACTCTCCCCAGCATTTGGTGGTGTCGGTCTCTTAAGTTCCGGTCACGTTGCTTTGCCTTCTCTTGTTCTCATTTTAAGGCTTTTCATGTCCTTCTTTCTTGCTATTAGACAATCTAGGTTTCTTGTTTGTGTTTTGTTTTCTTATTCTATTTTCTCATCTCCACTGACTTTGAAGTCACACACCTTATTTCTGTCTATTCATGCTTATCCTGGAAAATTTATCACCCATATTAATTTAAGGTTCAGAAAACATAAAAACAATTTCTGACACTTTTCTGGGACAATAAATGTGTCTGCGAGCAAACTTTAGTGACCCCTTTTGACTGCGATGTTGTCAATTTGAAGTATTTCAATTGCCTTGTTTAATCCCACCAGTTAGACCTTATAACGACTATTAATCACATAATATATGTTTAGATTTTCCTTCCATCACTTCTCATTCTTTCTTGGGTCTCACACTTTCCTTCTAGGGAAGTTTTTTCCTATTAGGTTTTTTCAACCTGAAAATAATGAGTTCATTTTAGTATCACTCTTAAGAGGAAAGATACACATTTTTGGCTGACAGTTTTTCCTTTGCCCTCAGCACTCCTGTGACACTAATCCATGGACCAGTGGCTTCCACTGTAACTTTGGAGAAGTCTGCTGTCTGCCCAATAGTGTCCCTTTGGAGCTACCTGCTTCATTCTTCTGTTGCTTGACCCCTGTTGTTTTTCTTTGAATTTCCCACATGGTGTCTCAGTTCCTTGAATGAAGGACCATCTTTGACCATGAACTTGTATTTGATAGATGCTGTTCACTGAAAATCCTGGAAGGCTCATTGACTATATGTTTCTACTTAGAAGCTATTCCCTTGATGCTATTTGGGTTGGGAGCCAGGAGTCACCATTGACATACACCAGCTTTAGTCTCAATCTGAACTGAGTGTGAGTTTCGGCTCCCCATCCTGCCAGAGGACCAGAATTTCGTCCCCAGAGTGCAGAGCTCACTAGCATGCTGGCCACTCCTCCGGCTACTCCACCAGCCCCTCTGCTGGCCACTCCACTGGCTACTCTGCCGGCCCACACAGTGTGTTTCCTCTCTGCTTCCCTCCTCCTTCTCCCACTGCTCTGATTCCAGCTCACGATTTGGGGTCACTGGCTTCCTCCTTTGCTTTCTGAGAGCCTGGCAATCTATTTGCAGGCATGTTTGGTGGAGGAAATGGCTATTCTGAGGGGAGGGCACATGTGTGTATCTAGTCCGACTTACTGCCTAAAACAGAAGCTGTGGCAATTTCTGCCCTAACCTAACATGGCTGCTCTAATGTCAGTACTGTCTGTGCAAGGTGTTACATTCTGCATAGCTGAGAACTAGTTCCCAATTACTTGCTTATGAATGGAGGGAGGGCAGAATCGTCAGTCTCCCGCGTACACGGGGAAGTTGGGAACCCTCTGTGGCTCTGCCGATTTAAACTCCCGACGCCTGCACCTTATTTGTTCCCTCTCTGCTCATTTCCAGGGCACACTCGCGAGGCTTTGGCAGGTGCTCAACACACGTTTGCTGTTTGGCAGCATTGAAATATTCCACTTTGTCTCCTAATGAAACGCTCTGATATGTTTACTCTTGTTGGCCAAAGAGAAGCAGAAATTGAAATTTTCTAAATTACGCAGACTGGGATTTTTAATATGCATGGAAAAGTTATGCTAGGAGGAACATCTGAACTTAGGACATGAAAGGAGGAAATGGTTTATTAACCTACTTGGATTTACTTTTATTTTGTTAAATTTGGAAGAAACTCAGTCTGTCATAGAGAATTGTGGTTAAAAGCGGCCTTCCCTGCTGCAACTGCTCTACTGAACATTAATGGATTCAAGGACAGTGTGAGGACAGACCAAGGTGCCCCACTTCTTGGTGCTCCCCTCCGACTGGGTGTCCGCTCCCCTGGAGCAAACAGACCTGTGCATGCTTCTGTCCAGAAGAGTTCTGTGATGGGAAGTGTGTGATCAGATGGGTGTGAATTTAGCAGGAACACCTATAGTATGTGTCTCGCTGAGACCTTCTTGAAGGAGCAAGCTCCGTATTGTGAAGACCGTATGGGGAGGGCCAGGAGGCAAGGACTTGAGATAGCTCCAGTCAGCCTCTGGCAGGATACTGAGGCCTCCAGCCCTTTAGCCACAGGAATTGCCTGCTGCTGACAGTGATGCGAGGTCAAAAGTGACTTCCCCAATCCAACCCCCAGATGAGACCCCAGCCCTGGCCAACACCTGGACTGCAGCCCTTTCAGAGCTGTGCTCCTGGAAAGTGCGCGATAATACTGTGTGTTGCGTTAAGCCACTGAGTTTGTGGTGTTACTGTTACTAGAACTGGATAGATAATACCTATCTATCCGATCACTAATAACAGATAACAGAAGGGCTTTTAAATCTCCTCTTCAAACTACTCTGCCAAGCCAACAGCCCTTTCTGCATCTTCTGGCTGGAGACTCTAGCTCAGAATGATGTCGCTGTCCCATTACGGAAGGACCGGGACAATACAGAGGTACACTTGGAACGTGGGCTCTGGGTTTTGGCAGAATGCGGGATCATGCACAGGGAGATGCGCCAGTGTGTGCCCAAACACCTCACACGTGCAGAGTAGAAAAATGTAGCATCAGATGGATTGGACCATGACCTTCCAGTGCTTATGTAGCAGCTGAGATCCCAGCACCCCAGGCCCTCACGCTACTAGAGGGAATAACACATCCGCTAAATCCTGGAGAGGTAAGGTCTTCCAAATAAAACTATTTGGAGATTCCATGCAAGAAATAGAATGGATGCGCACCTGCTTGTTTGACGTGATGTAGTCATTATGGCGATGAATGTTTCTAATAAAGTATGAAAATGATGGTTTGCTTAGCTGCCTGTGTGGACTCTCCTTTCTCTTTTTATGATAGTGAAGCTGACATTTGCTTACCCTTTATCTGTGGAATGCTTAAGCAAGGCCAATCTGTAAGAAGCAAGAAGAATTTTTATTTTATTTAAAACCCGACCCCCCCCCCATTTCCCCACCCCATGTCACAGACCTGGGAAATGGGGCAGGGCCCACAGAAGAAGGGTGGCGGTCAGAGCGCCCACTGTGAACCTGGAGGGACTCTGGGGCGGCAGGGGCCACTGCCGCTCTGTGGCCGGCGACTGGCCACAGAAATGCCAAGGTGGTTTGGGGTTTTAAATTGGTGCCCGTCTCACATGGTCTAGAAACTGACAGCGGCCTCTGTGAGCGAGGGTGCCTTCCTGTTTTTGCAGGTGAATTGTCTCAGAAATATGTGCACGTCTTTGATCTTTCGATGAAATTGGTTCATGCCGTGCGCTTACTGCGCAACCTTCAATGGCTCCCCAGGGTCTGTGGGATTAAGTCCGATCTCCTGCATAGAGCAGGGGAGGACATGTGTAATCCCCCAGTAATCTCCCCTCCCCTCCTCCCTCAGCAGCCCCAGCCTCCTCAAGCCCCTCAACCTCCTCACAGCTTTGCACCTGGTCTCTGGTCCTCGAACGCTGTCGCTCTTAAGTCCCGCCGATGCGTCCACCTTAGTCCACGGTCTGATGCGAGTGCCACTTCTACCTAGAAATGTTTCTTACAACCAAGTTCGTCACTCAGTCTCAGCGGCTTTGTGCAGCCCTCACGTACACACACTTTTCCTTGGCCGGACTTTATTTGCTTGTCTTGATTTCCTCCAGAGCTGGGGGGATACCACGTTCATGCCTCAACTCCAGCACGTAATCATGCCTCTCACACACAGTAGGTGCTTTAAAAGTATTTGTTGGGCAGATGAATGGTTCAGCGGATGGCGGAAGGGACACGGGGCTCTGTTCGCTGATTAGGTGAAGGAGGTGAGCCTGGTGCCTGGGGAGCAGAGCCCTGAGCCTGCGGAGGGAAGTTCTGCCTGAGGCTGACCTGGGCGCTGCCGGCCTCCAGACCCTCAGCCTGGCCTGCGGGTGTGAGACGCGCAGCTCTCACCGGGGCCAGTTCCTTCCATCAACCCCTCCTTCTACACACACACACGCACTTGCACACAGACACACACACTCGTGCGCATATGCATACGCACACACATGAACACACATGCACACGTCCTGTTGGGTTTGCTTCTCTGGAGAATCCTGACTGACACCTAAGGGACGGGCAGAGACCCCGGGTCCTGGCTACGCTTGGACTCGCACTGGCCCGTGGCGCTGCCCAGTGGGCATCACCTACTCCGTATGTGGAGTCTACTCAACTACCAGCATTCAGGGGCTTTATCATCAAATTAAAATTGCTAAAGAGCTCGACTTCCTTTTTTTATTCCTGGTGATAGCTTTGGAAGACCTTTCATTCTAGCTAAATTAATGATTGCTATCCAATTTAAAGCTGTTATGAGGGAGAAGCGATTATGACGTGCAAGGGACCTTCGTTTCTGTCCTTTGAAATAAGTAGACCCGCTGGACCAGTCCATACAGGATTTGGTGTTGACTGTCACTGGTTCGAGCTTGTGCGTCTCCATAGCAAGTCGCACCCGGCATTCACTCATTCTGAGGAATCCACAGTGCAAAGCCCTCAGCCGCTTGAGAAGCGACTCATTCTCCAAACAACGGAGGGTACAGAATTGTCCTTGGATGGAGAGACCAAAACCGGAACGCGCATTTCTGTCAGAGGAATTACTCCGTGCGCCCGAGGTTAGAACCTGTGGTGGGGAAAAGCTCAAATTGGTTCTGCCCCTGTGGCCGGCGGGTCATCGCGGTCATTCTGCAGGTCCTGCTTCTGCGATTGGCGGTCACTTAGGGTGTCTCCGTAGCGCTGCCCTATTCCTCGAGCCATCCTCCGATGCCCAGGCTGGGGGAGCAGGGGGGGAGGCTGATGGGATTGCTGTTGGCCTTGACGGTGGGACATTGGCTGCCCCGTGAGGCCCCAGGGGAACCAAAGAATCCGTCCCCTGCAGGCGACAGAGTTGGCTTGTTTGCCCGAAATAGATGTGTGTGCGCTGAGGTGCACCCTAACCGAGGAATTTCTCTTCCTTTTATTTGTGGGCAGGGGAGGGAAGCGCCTGGGAGCTTCTCCAAGTCCCAGGCCAGCTTGGCCCCTGCGATGTGGTGGCTTCCCGTGAGGCTGGGGGGGAGGGGGGCTGCGGGAGGAGTGCACGCCAAGAGGCATTTCGTACCAGACCATCAATTAGAAGGGTCCTTGCTCTGTGCGATTTTTTCTTCCCAAGATCTAGTTTTCCCTGGATGTTTCCACAAATATGTCAAAAATGCTGCCCCAAAAGGGAAACGCTCAAATATTTATCTTGTATTTAACAACATCAAGAGTCGCCGGGGTGTTTTTGTTAGTTTAATTTGCAGGCTGCGGTCTGTTGCTTCATGTGAATGGGAGAGAAAAATCTCTCTGTGGTCGGACTGATAGGATGTCTCAGCAATTATGAAGTTACAAGAAAAACAAATAATAAACTCCAGTATAAACAGCCCGTGTTCCTGAACCTCTTCTTGTTCCTGGACTTACGATGCTAGAATTCCTGGCACTGAGGAACGCACCGGCACACGGGCCCCGGGAGCCCGCCCGGGATCGGGAGCCATGCCAGGTCCCTGTGGACGTGTCCCGGATTTCCGTGTGCCCCGGGCGTGTTGTTCCATGGCGACAGCACGCCAGCGTTTCATCTCGAGACAGCCTCTGGCCATTAGGGAAGTCTGCATTTCCCATGGCTTTATGCTCCTATTGTGCTCTGGACGGCAGTTAGCGACCAGGGCGTCCTCCATGTGTGGTTCTTGGGCTCAGGGGAGTCGGGAGGGGAGAGAGCTGGGGACAGGGTTTGTTTTCGAGGTCGGTTCAGTGCATCAGATGGGTTGGAGCTGAAATAATTGTGAAAAACAAGAGCCCACACTGAGCAGGACCTGACTGGGCCACATGAAAACTTGAGCCCTTTGCGTCGCCATGGAGAGTGGAGGGGGAGGCCCCGGTGCCGGTGGTTGCATTGCCCCCAATTGAGGGCCTCGGATAAGGAGCAGGGTCTGGACTTGGGTGCTGGGGGCCCTGAGGGCAGAGGGGGTGAGCAGACCCCAGTCTCCTGCTTGTGCTGCCGTCAGAAGTTGGGGTTACCTGAGGTTTGTGGGCAGCACTGTCCTCGAGCGAGGCCTGGATTTGGGTACTTTTCATTCAAACACAAGTGGAATTGGCATCCTTTTCACAAGGAATGTCCTCCCTTCTCCCTCCCTTTGGCAAGCGCTAGCTGGGCACCCCAATGAGCTCAGTTCTGGGGAGCCCCACTAATGAAGATCCACAGTGGGAGGGAGACGGGCCCTGATGCTGGGGGTGAACATGATGAGAACGGCCACAGGTCGCTGTGGAAACAGCAGGAAAAGAAAGTCCTCTGAGGAAATGAACAGCTTCGTGGGTGGGGTCAAGCCAACCTGAGAAGTGAGGGTTCAGTGCGACCCTTTCAGGGCCGAGTGGGGCTGGGAGTGTGGTCCTGGGGTCTTCTCCCAGGGCGCTCCCAAGCACACCCAGGACCAGGGCCTGGGTCTGAGCAGCGGCCTCGGCTGCCTGCCTCTGGGGGCCCACACTCCGAGGGTGCGCTTTCCTTCACATGACCCGATGCTGTCCGTGTACATCCTGGTTTGGAGGGATGTTTGTCCCATCTTGTTCATAACTTGACGAGGTAGGTCCAGTCCTAGGTCAAATGCCATAGGACAGGGGCCCTTCATTTCCCGCTCCTGGACCCTGAAGGAGCTGCTCATCTCGTACCATGAAGTCCCCCTGTGGTGGGAAGGAAAGATGTATTTCAGGTTGTTCACCTACAT
>PVJC01053579.1:0-10787 GCA_004026665.1 Murina feae | reverse complement strand
ACACACACACACACACACACACACACACACACAAAAGGCGCCTGGCAGACTGGGGCCATCATAGGACATCCACTGAGGGGTCCCAGACTGTGAGAGGGCACAGGACTCCCTCCACCCCGAGTGCACAAATTTTTGTGCACCAGGCCCCTAGTATTACAATAAGTTTAGTGGTTTTAAAAACAACACCAGTTTATTACCTTCTAGTTTTATATGCCAGAAGTCGTAAAATCAGGATGTCAGCAGGGCTGTGTTTCTGCTAAAGACTCTAGGACAGTGGTTCCCTACCTTTTTTTGACCATGCCCCACTTGAGCATCTCTAAAATCCTGATGGCTCCCCTGAGGCATATAATTCTTATTTTTCAAAAAGTGAACTCTTATTCACGTGGAGGAAGCCTAATAGGCTATTAACTTGGTCTAAACAAGCTTCCAAAGAACATGGCATCCATGAAAGAGAAAAATAAAAGAACGAAAGAACATTTGAAGTACTGAGGAAGAAATCACTAAGAAATTGTTAAAAATAATAATAATATGAAGCGATATGAAAAAAATAGCAAATGAATTTTCAAAACAGAGAACTGAAATGCATACATAGGTCACAATATATATTTATATGCTATATATGAGAACCCTAGAACCATAAGAAATGCAAAAATTTCACTGTTAACAACTCATTCTCAAATTGCCTCCCTTAAAAATCAAATTTCCCCCATGTGGGGTGTGTGCCCCACGTTGGGAACCACTGTTCTAGAAGCTGCCCATTCTTTGGAGTGTGTCTCCTTCCTCCAATTTCAAAATCAACAGAATAACATCTTTAAATCTCTCTCTCTCTCTCTCTCTCCCTCTCTCTCTCCCTCTTTCTCTCTCTTCTGTCATTGCATCGCTTGCTCACACTGTCCTGTCTCCCTATTATCCTGATAAGGGCCCTTGTGATACATTGGATCAGATAATTCACAACAATCTTCCCATTTCAAAATCCTTAACCAGGTAAGTCTATGTAAGGCTCATATCCACAGGTTCCAGGGGAGGCATTATTCTGCGTCCCATACTAACTACCCAGACTGAGAAGGAGCCAGTATAGGGCAGGTCTCATGGCAGGGCAGCATTAGACAGGCTTCACAGGAACCAGGGAGAGGAGCAGAAGTCAGGAGAAGTCAGAACTTAGTGAGAAGACTTAAATTATATCCCATAGCTATCCTGATCTTTACCTGGTTGAAGGGTGATGTGATTAGCATTCAACTAGCCCTAAAACCATAGATGTGCCTGTGACTACACTGACCCAAGATACTAAATTAGCTTGTAAATGTTGACAGAGCACAGAAGAAGGGTGACACCAAGAACCTGAACAATGGGAGTCCCTTAGAGTTAAATGACCGAAATGAACGCCTACAGTTGATTTTATGAAGTTGTACAATAAATGGGTTAATCCCAAACTACAGTTAGCATTCACATGTTTAAAGGAAGAGAATGAGCATCAGGAACACTGGTAATCTTTGGAGCAGAGAGATCTAAAGAGGTCACCGAGGGCTGATCCCCATCTTGCCTCTTTTCCTGACAAACCCACTGAGCCTGTCCCCGACAAGATAGACACATAGAGCCCAAAGTCCTTGAGTCCTCAGGTTGTGTAACTGACTGTTCTTCCCTCTGATTCCAGAGGCATCATGAACCCTGGGATAATTGGCTTCCCAGGGAGCCCCCCACGCAAGGAGAGAACAGGCTGTCAATCTCGACAGATCAACTCTGTTTCTCATAGAAAATTAACAAACTGGCATGCTGGCTTGCATACATTAATGCTTTGGGAGCTTAGTTAGCATGAGTCAGCACCTCAAGGCTGTCAATCTCTGGTCTGTGTGACAGATATACACTCTAATTTCTCATGAAATCAGCAAACAGCTATGCTGGTTTATATTTATTAATGCCTTTTGGGTTCAGGTAGCATGAGTCAGTATCTAAACTCTGATCATCCCAAGGGTCCCTCCCACCACCTGCCTCCCACTCTCCCCACATTTCCCAGCAAGCCTTTGGGTCCTTTCCTCCCACATCTCCAGAGTGCAATGTGAAAGGCGCCCCTGAGTTGTACAGCCCTGCGCCCTGCAGCCCTGTCCTGGGTTACTCCGAAGTGTCTTCCAGGGCTTCACTTCAAAGCTGCTTCTTTTAAAGCCTCACAGAACCTCTCAGACTGCCCTGTTTTATATCTGAAGAATCTTGTCCTTTCTTATACTCCTCTCACCTTGATTTGACATCTATCTCTCCTCCCCCACCCCCACGAAGTGGGTCAGGTTTGTTTTACTTATGGTAGATGCCCAGGGCCCAGCCCTACGCCTGGCACAAAGTAGATGCTCAGTGAATAAATGGATGCTGTCCTGATCGCCCTCGTGACTGTTTCTCAGCCACTAGAGAACGAAAATGGATGCTAACACACCAGAAGATGCAAGAGTAGATATCATAAATTAAGGAAAAGGTCACATTCAAGATAAGACAGAGAAGGCCTTTGTGGAGTTAATAGGAGCTGTCATCCCAGGGGCAATGAGAGACAGCCCATTAGAACAGATCTGACAGGACAAGGCAGCAGCAGTGACAGGGCAGCAACGAGGCATCTCTAACAAATAGCCGGACATTTCTATTTGAATGTCCTGACATTACCACAACTCAGTGTCCCAAAGACTGCCCATGGTCTTTTTAATCTTGATTCCCAAGGGTTTCTACAGGTATTTCCAAGGATCTTCACTTTGGAGTCATTTAAGATTCCTCTCTCTTCAAAGTTCACACTAATTAATGAACCAACAACTCAGATGGGTCCCTAATGTTATTTCTGCCTTCATTCCAAATCTCATCATATCACATACCTGGGCAACCTCAGCAGTGTCTTGAGTTGACTGCCAGGGTCTGGTGTCTCACCTTTCCATACCTATACTGTATCTCAAATACTTCTCTCCAAAAACAAATACCACTTTTGTAACCCCAGTTCCTCCCTTTTCTGAAGCTCCTTCAATGGCTCTGTGACTCCACACTGTTAGCAGAATGACCTCTGAGGGCCTGTGTTACCTCATCTCCTGCTATTTCATACCCAAACTCTGGTCATCTTTCTATTGTTCCTGAACCATTTTTCCCCTCTTCCTCCTCTAGGGAAGGCAAATCCCATCCCTCTCTACTCTCCCTTGGGATGCCCATGCCCCTTCAGTCCCCATACTTTTGTTCAGGCTGGCCTGTTCCTCTTATCCCTCATTTAAGCCTCATCTGTCCCTCACACCCAAATTTAAGTCCCAAGGCCTTCTTAAGACTTTCCTGGATAATTTCAACTCACATATGTAGACACACAGAGCAGAACCAAATGTTGAAAAAACTTATACCTCAATGCAGCTCCTTTTTACAGCTCAGGAAATTGAGGGTGACAGAGCCTAGCCTTGCTTCTTTTCTGAAGCCGTCACCTTCCTTTGTCAATTTATTACCACACTTAATTGTCAGTTGCCTAGCTCTTACTGCTCCCATGTTTTCTATTAGGAAGGTCGGTTCCAGGAGGACGGGGGAATCTATTAGGCTTCTTCTGTAGCAACCTCAACATCTCATTCAATGAAGAGCTTAAAATGCTGTCGACAAATACTTGCATTGAAAGAAACTAGAGAAAGTAGATCATGATGAGTATAAGAGAATGAAAGTTAAGGAGAAAGAATTTAGCTACGGATGTTTCCAATCACCCTGTCATAAGCCAGGTGACAAGGTGGCCTAATTCTCAGTGACCCATCTTAATTTTCTATAATCAGTCTAACGGGGCTTTCCATGGAGCCGATCCTTCAGTTTCTGGAACAGTAACAGCTGGAGGCTATTTGCTGAACCTATTCCTCACAGTTGGAAAGTACAGTGGGTGGAATAATGGACTCCCAAAAGGCATGTCCACCTCCTAAACCCCATAACCTGTCATTATGACCTTATTTGGAAAAAGGGTCTTTGCATATATAATTAAGGATCTTGAGGTGAAATCATTGTGGATTACCCAGGTAAGACCTAAATCCAATGACAAGTGTCCAAATAAGTAACAAAAGAGCAGAAGGGACAGAGAAGAAGAGAAGGTCATGTGAAGATAGAAACAGAAATTGAAGTTTGTAGCCATAAGCCAAGAAACACTTGGGGACAAAAGAAGGTGGAGAGGGGAGGGAGGATCTCTCCCTAAAGCCTTTGGAGAGAGTGTGGCCCTGCTGACACCCTGACTTCAGACTTCTAGCCTCCAGAACTATGAGAAATAACTTTATATTGTCTTAAGCCAACTGGTTCCTAGGAATTTGTTTTAGCACCCTTGTGACACTACTATAGATAGCAAGTTCTACCTTGAAGGAGACCGGGGAAGTGCATCTGTCTCTTCCACACTGTACTCAAAAACATTAGTGGAACAGTCAAGCATAAACAGGTCATCATAACTTGATATGATTCCTGCTGGGCTATTGCTCCAGGGTGCTGTGTGCACGAGGAGAAGCATGTGTCTACTCAGTGCTGGAATAAGGGTAGGGCAAGGGAAAGGAGCAGAGACAAAGTGAAGAAAGATATTCAAGGAAGGAGGAGACTCTGAAGTGAATCTTGAAGAATGAGAAGTTAGTTGGGATAGGAAGTTGGAGGAGATGTCTCAGCACAGCAGTTACTGTTGACAGAACCAAGGTGCAGGAGGAGTGCAGAATGCCAGCAGTCTAGGTGGAGGTAAGGAGGACTTTGTAGACCATATTAAGAATTGCACATTTTTCTCTTAGAGGTGATTGTCAACTGGAGTGGCACCTGAACATGTGTATTTCTTGGTTGTCACAATGACTGGGTGTTTCTTCTGGCATTCAGTAGCCTCTGTAGGGACATTCAATATCCTGCAGTGTGAATGGATGGTTCAGCACAAAGGAAAATTTCTTGTCCCTCCCAAACTTTCAAAAGATCCCTATCCCCTTGAGAAAAACTGCTAGTGATAAGTGGAACCCACTGAAGGGGTTTAATCAGGGAAGTGACAAGATGGAAACTGCAGATTGTTGTGTTACAATGGGAGTGTAAGATGCAGAAAGACAGGCAAAAATTAGAAGACCACATTCCAAAGCCAGTGAAGGTATGATGTAAACTTGAGCTAGCAGGTGAAGGAAGATGTCAGGAAGAGAGAGAGTGAGGGAGGTGATTGGGAAGCAAATTCAAGGGACATTTAGGCTAAAAAATGCAGGAGTTTGTGTTTGAATAAGAGATTGAATCTCAGATTTCTAGTTTAGAGGTGTCATTAACAGATATCCATAATAAAAAGAGAGTTACTGGATCATAAGTGAATTTGGGACTTACTGATACTGAGTTGTCTATGAGATACAAAGTAGAAATGCCCATTGAAACCTAACAGTCAAAGGATGGTGTAAACATTGCAATCTCTAAGGAGAATATTTTCAAACAAACTAGTGTAAGGTGATTTCCATAAGTGGACAATTAGAAGCCTATAAAGTTACTAAGTGGGTTGTGTACTTACAATTCAGTGCCATTTCACAAGAACTGGGTTCCTTTCAGTGAAGGATGAAAGATAGTCTTGACCTTCAAATGAAGGGCTTTGTTTGCACTCAGATTAGTTTACAAAGGAAAGTAACCGCTCAGGTGTTCAGGGTTCATGCTTCTAGTATGATAGGGAACTAGATTGTTCTTATGAAACAAACAGTTGGAAAAAAACAAAGCATTAGACTGCTTTAGACAACTAAGATGAGTAAATGTTGACTCTTGGCTTTTGAAGAAAAAAGGGGTATTTCATTTTTAAAACATTTTTCTTTGTTATGTTACTGAGAGTACTCGAAACTCTTCTGTTGGCTTATGTTTGATTACAAAAATAACTTCACTGTTCTGCTTTAGTTTAGAGGGGATACATTTCCAGGACTATTCATTTTCTTTAACTACTTCCAGTTCATGAGAGCTCCCAAAAGATTATCCTCATTTTTTAACTTGGCAGCTTTATGGAGAATCCACGAAGTTGGGGACAAAATCTGTCTGGTTCACATATGAATCACCAATAGCCAACACACTAAATATATGATTTTTTTTCAAAAACCAGCTTTCATCCAATGAGGAAGATGGGCAACTAATAGCTAACTCAGCCATAATTCCTGAACAGCTCTTTGATGAAGTCTTCCAGAGGGAAGAATAGAGACTATGAGAAAGGATATCCTGTAGGACTGATCTATTCTGGGGAGAGGAAGAGTCATTTGAGCTGAGATCTGAAGGCTAAGCTGAGTAGCTGTGAAGGTAAGAAACAGGAGGAACAGAGGCAGAGGATGGTTTAATGCTGTGAGGGATGACAATGATGAGTGATGTAAATAGGAAAGAAAAGTTAGGCTCTGATAGCCTCGATTTCCTGAGTTGCAAAGAGGGCTGCACTCTGAGGACTAAGTCCTTTCAACACTTAGTTTTGTTCTGTGAGTCTTCATATGTGGGTTGAAATAATCAAGGAAAGTTGTGTGAATGTCATGGTACTTAGGCTGGGCTGTGAAGGTAGGTCAGGCTTAAACAGAGGGAAGGAAGGGAGAACACACTAGGTGGTGGAAAAACTCTAAGCAAAACTACAGGAGCAGAAGGGAGCATGGGACTTCTGGACAGAGGGGATAATGATGTGTCTGTCCAAGAAGGGGGAAGAAGAAATTTCAGAATCAAGAAAGAGAAAGATTTGTGGTAGAAAATATAAGGCCAGATTATTTATTGAGCCAGGAATAGATGATCTGGTATAATCTCTCAATTCTAAACTCTCTCAGTTCTTATTGTTGTAATATTATACATGAGGATGTTGAGGCACAGAAAAGTGAAAAAATAAAACACAAAACATTCCAAACACATGTGACAATCAAGTGGTATGGCCAGGGATGTAACATTCCTGGGAGGGCATGGGCATGGGGTACAGATAACTAGTGAGGTGCATTTCTAATACAATCCTACCAGATGCATGACTTAGGTTTGTATCTCCTCTTTCCCCAATAAGTTTACAGCCCTATGGATGCAGGAATAAAGACTCTATCAAGTTTCTTATACTTTATAGTTCTAGAAACTAGACAAGGACTCAAACTTAAATTTTTCATTGAAGAGGGGTCTATTGCTGCACATGTGGGCTTGCCCTACCCAGGACTTCTTTTGTTTACTTGCTTTTGCCAGCCTGGCCAGATATGGATACCTGAGTGACCATTAGCCTATAACTTTGACTTTAATTATTGCTAAGACCAGAGGCCCGGTGCACGAACTCATGCATGGATGGGGTCCCTCAGCCTGGCTGGCAATCAGGCCATCTCACCCAGTACTGATCAGGGTTGATAAGGGCTGGCTGGGCCAGAGGGAGGGACTTCAGGAGGTTGGCCGGTCAAGGGAAGTTGGCTATGGGAGAGCACTGACTGCCAGGGGGCAGCTCCTGCATTGAGCATCTATCCCCTGGTGGTCAGTGCACATCATAGCAACCAGTCTTTCAGTCGACCAGTTGTAACAGTCACTTAGGCATATACACACACACACATATATATACACACACATACACACATATATATACATATATATGTGTGTATATATATATGTATATGTGTGTGTGTGTGTTGTGTGTATATATATATATATATATATATATATATATATATATATATATATATATATATTAGAGGCATTCATGTGTGTGTGTGGGGGGGGGAGGGTCCTAAATTGGCAGTCAACATCCCTCTCACAATCCAGGACCAGTGGCTCCTAACTCATCACCTGCCTGCCTGCCTAATTGCTCCTAACTGACCCCTTGCCAGCCTGATCACCCCTAACCACTTCTGCCTGCTGACCTGACCACCCCCAACTTCCCCCCCCACCCGCATCAGCCTGGTCGGCCCTCATTGCCCCCTTCTGCTGGCTTGGTCACTCCTCACTGCCCCCCTGCCAGCCAGGTTGCTGCCAACTGTGCCCCTGCTGGCCTGGTTGCCCCACACAGCCTACTGTTCAGTTGTATAAGCCTCCCTCACTAACCCCCAGCTGGCCTGCTGGCCTCACACAGCCTGCTGTTCAGTCATTTGATCATCCCTCACTAACCCCCTGCTGGCCTGGTAGCTCCATGCAGCCTAGTGTTCAGTCATTTGGTCATCCCTCACTAACCCCCTGCTGGCCTGGTAGCCCCATGCAGTCTGGTGTTCAGTCGTTGGTCGGACCTCACTAACCCCCCTGGCAGCCTTGTCGCCCCACTCAGCCTGTTCAGTCATCCATTTGGTTGTTTTGGATATGATGGCCTTAAATGTTTATATAAATATAGATATAGATGTGTCCTTGGGCATGAGTTTTTAAAAGATGTTTTTATTGATTGAAGAGAGAAGGACAGAGAGATGAAATATCCATCGATGAGAGGGATACCTCAATCTGCTGCCTCCTGAATGCCACCCCCCTCCCCAGGAATGGAGCCCACAACCCCAGGCATGTGCCCTGACCGGGAATCAATCTAGTGACCTCCTGATTCATGGGTCAACACTTAACCACTGAGCCACACCAACTGGATCAGCATGGTTTTTTCTTGTTATTTCTTTTTATTCCTTTTTCATCTATGAGCCTTATTCCTCATTTGTGAAATTAATCAAACAGTAATATAATACCAACTACAAAGCCAATGGGATTGAATACAATTATTCATTACTTGGCACCATAATTGCATAAAGCATTTTAATATAGTGTCTGGCACTTGGTATTGTTTTGAACCACTCAATCCAATAAATACTTAATAGATTTTATTTGCATTGAATTGAATGCTAAGTCCCAATGCATCCTATCATCCTATCCTAACCTCTCTCTAACTCCACTCTACCCCCTGCTGAAATCCTATCTCAAATCAAAATAGAAGAAATCATTCAAATTCTCCATTATTAGATCCTATAAAATATTTTCAAATACAAACAGAAGCATATGTTTTTGATGGAATACTCTTATAATTTCTGGACTCTTTTTAAAACATTCATCTACCTTACTTAGCAAAAGAGATCCAGTTTGCAAAGCAAGTGAAAGATATTCTGAAGTTCTCTCCTGAGCAGAAGAATGTCAGTTCATGGGAATTTATTGTGTGCAATTCATGAGGCCCCAGGGTTATGATGTTGGCATTTAAACGTTAGCAAGAATAGCACTGAAAGCAAAGTTGACATATGTAATAATGAGGGGGTCCTAGTGCTGCCTTTTTGTTCTTTCAGAAAGATCATAAAATATTAATGGAGCTGCTCCTAATTCTTCCTCAGCAGCCACCACATCAGTCTGAACACAGTATCCTCAGTCCTCTAGATGATCTATTTGATTATGATGAATTTATTTTAACAGGGCCTTTCTCTCCTTCCTTCCTTTCTTCCTTTCCTCCTTCCTTTCTCCTTCCTTCCCTCCCTCCTGCCCTCTCTCTTTTTCTCCCTTCCTTTTATTCCCTCACCCCTTTTTAAAGTTAATTCACTCAGATATATTTAAGGCCATCTACCAAGGCCAGGCAGTAAACCATATTAATCTGATACCCTCATAAGTCTTACAGTCAATCAAGGAATATAAATAAGGAATGCTAGTAAACTAGAAGTTACCATGAGTGTGAGAAGATATTAGATCCAACTTGCTTGGATGAGGAAGAAAAAGCCTCCAGCAAGAAATAATTTTCCTCTGAGAGCTGAAAGCTGACCAGTTTAGCTAGGAGAAACTGGCTGGGAAGAGAACAACTCTGTGGGAATTAGTAGAGAAGTGAGAGAGGGACCTGAGTTCTGTGCTAGAGGGACACAAGTCCCCATGGCCTAACCCCACAGCTTCTCTGGGGACTACCAGTGCCCTTCATGTATACTGCCTCTGATATTAGGAATGGCTGCTTTCAGGTGAAACCAGCTGCCACCTGCTGTCGTGACCTGAGGAGATGCTGTACCCTCATCTGGGTTTGGGAATAATCACTGATCACTTTTAGTTTGTACATGTGGAAGTCTAGTCTCCAAGAAGCAGAGCAGCTTGCCCCTGACTCAATGCTCCAAGAGGCAGAGCAGGGATTGAAACCCAGTATTTGTGTCTATAAATCATGTGCTCCTCTCACTGTACTAAGGTAACGCTCAGGGTCTTCTTGGGTAAATCTTCCTACTTGAAAACACCATCTTCACACAGAAGCCTGGAATTTGTCCATCAGAGAAAGTTTAATACCTTCGAAGAGAATGCGGTCCTATCCCCATGGCCTGTTTTAAAAAATAAACACCGAACAAGCTTTGGAATGTGGAAGTGGAACACAATAAAGAAGAGTGGATTACAAATTTCTTAAAGTTGCTCTTACTGTTTCAATCATCTCTACTTTTGTATCTTTAGTTCTTCTATACCTTAAACAAATACAAAATTAAAAATTTTAAAAATTTTTTAAGAAAGCAAACACCCCTTGGGAGGGGTAACCTATTAAGCCAGTAATACTTAAGAATGTATATGTTTATTAGGAAATTTACATACTAACAAGAGAAATGAGGGCAACACATAAATTATGGGTTCCCACCAAAATTTGAGATGGAGAGGCAGAGATTAGAGTGTTATATGTAAACTAGGGGCCCGGTGCACGAAATTCATGCATGGGGGGCGGGGGGGGGTGGTCTCTCAGCCCAACCTGTACCCTCTCTAATATGGAGTTCTTGGGGACTCTCACAATCCAGGACCTCTGGTTCTTAACCGCTAACCTGCCTGCCTGCCCTAACCACTCTGCCTGCCTGTCTGCCTGATCCCCCTAACTGCCCTCCCCTGCCAGCCTGGTCACTCCTATTAACTTTCTTTTTTAATCTTATCCCCTTCACGCACAATTGTATTTGACTTCCTTATTG
>PVJC01053578.1:0-10784 GCA_004026665.1 Murina feae | reverse complement strand
ATTTCTTCAAATAGGTTTTCAATATCTTGCTCTTTCTCTTCTTCTGGCACCCCTATAATTCTGATGTTGGTGTGCTTGAAGTTGTCCCAGAGACTCCTTACACTATCTTCATACTTTTTGATCCTTTTTCTTTTTTCTTCTTTTCTTTTTTCTTTTTGCTTTTCCCGCTGGGTGAGTTTTGCTTCTTCATATTTCATATCTTTGACTTGCTTCTTGCAATCCTCTCATCTGTTGTTGGATGTCTGTATAATATTCTTTATTTCAGTCAGTGTATGCTTAATTTCTAGTTGGCCCTTTATCATATCCTTGAGGGTCTCATTAGATTCATTGAGGAGCTGACTAAATTTATCGGTGATCTGACTAAATTTATTGGCAGTCTCTAGAAATTTCTTGAAAAACCTAATAACCGTGGTTTTGAACTCTATATCCTGTCATTTTCTTTCCTCCATTTCTGTCATTTGTGGCCTGTTTCTTTGTCTCCACATTTTGGCTGCGTCCCTTGCTGAGTTAGGCGATCACTGAGAGGAATTAACCTCTAAGCCACTTGGTTATGAGAGTCAGCTGTGTCTACAGTGGGAGAACTTCTGTGCTGGAGACACCCTTATGGGGCTAGAATTGTTTCAGTGGGGCTTTTATGCTCACTGCATCTGCCCTGAGTGTATTCCTTGTGGATCTGTTTTGTTTAGGTTAGTCCCACTCTGGCCACTGGGTTAGGCTGGCTCCTGTATCTTTAAGGAGGTGTTGAGTTAGCCTTTGCCTTAGGCTACTCAGTCTTTTATATGCAAAAGCCTCTGATGCAGCTTGGGAGGGGCGGGGCCTCGGGGAGTTTGCAGGGCGGGGCGGAGCAAATAGCTATGGCGCTTCTCAGCCCTGTGCTGAGAGACACCAGGTCTCTGTGTCCCACGGTAATTGCTGCAAGCAACACTGAGAGAAACCCGCTTTGGATTTCCTCCTGGTGCCAGTCAGTCCCCCTTCTCTGGGTGTCTGGGTCCTCAGAAACTCGCCTGGAACTGGAGTTCAGAGCCACTGGGGACTTGTGGCTCTCTCCGTTTTGGAAAAGAACTGTGACCTCCGACACCAGCCCTTTCCCCGAGCCCCGTGTGCGCGCCTCCGTACCTCTATACTTTGCTCCGCCGCTCCTCTGAGTCTCAGACTCTTTTCTAGTTGTAGGATTTTCACTCAGCCAGCCTTCCTGTGGGTGCGAGTGGTGTCCATGTGTTCTTTTCGTGGTTTTTCTGAAATAGTTTTTCACGGCTGCATTTACGGTGTTTACCTTATGCTGCCATCTTGCTGTCCCCCCTAATGACATTTTAGGCTGAGTAATTCTTTCTTGTGGAAGATGTCTGGGCACATCTCTGACCTCCACCCACTAGATGACCCTCCATAAACCCTTCAGTTATGACTAGGCACTGCCAAATGTACCTTGCAGGACAAAAGTCCCTTTTGTTTAAGCCACTGGCTTAACCTACTATACGAAGAGAGCCTTGAACCTCACGAGTGCCACATATTAACCAACTGGACTTGTGGGGCCAGACCCTGACTGCTTAAATTTCAGCCTCAACTATATATCTGAGTATGCATGTTATTTAATGATTCCAAAATTATTTTTCACCAGTATAGTTAGTGAAATGAAATGGGTTGTTTTTAATTAGAAAAGTAACTTCTAATCCTAAAAAAAGTAGAAATTCCAAACTCCAAAACTTTGTTCTGTTCTCCATTAGCCACGCTCTTAATCCAGATAGCTATTTCATGAATAAAAATGCATAGAAAATTGGGTGAAAAATATTATTTGAAAAAATTCAAGGTGTATAACCTATAGAAAAGTTGCATTATGATTCATCCAGATGAGACAGTTAAAGGAGCAATCTCGTAGTGGGGCCATATAGTGAAATGTACTTTATTTCCATTACAATAATTGTGTATCTTTAATAAATGTCAAGTTTTCATAAGCGGTATATAAAATATAACAATTCATAGGGGTGGGAAGAAAACTTAATGCAAACCAAATAAAATAAAAATGAAAGGATTACTCATATTCACACTAAGTCTTCTCACAATCATACTGTGAGTTACAGTGTAAATGCCAGCGCTGCCTTCATCTTTTTATTTTAAAAAGTAAAGAAATAGTAGAATGGGTAAGAAAGAGGAAAACAGGAAAGTGGGTCTTTGAAGATTATAAATTCTGGGTCCTTACAATTCAAACAATTGAGTGAAGGGTAGGATAGCTGTCAGAAAAATCCAACCCAGAAAGCCAGAGCATCTCACAGCAGCATATCATTCCATTGCCCTTTACATAGGGACTGGTACAGTCAATGCAATAAAATGAAACATACACCTACCCTTGTGAAACATGATGCAGCTGCTGCTAAGCTTCAGATATGACAGTTCCCTAAGTGGCTTTTGGATATATACTTAGGACCCAATGCTAGCGGTGGCCCCTCATGACACCTGAGCAATTCTCTATTTAAATAGGCTCAAAGTCCCACTAAAGCAAAAAGGAGGAAAAGATTTTTTCTTTTGCCTGGGTAAAAGTATTACTCTGTGAATACACAGATACACTGTTAAGTGTCTGTGAATGTCCCATCAACAGTCTTTACATTAACATTCATCTTCCTCCAACTTTTCACACCATAGAATATGGTCATACAAGTCCATGTTTCTTAAAACTTATCTTTGTTTGAAAGTTACTCATACTCCTCTTCTTTCTCTACCACCATCACTGGTTTGCTTTCCTCCTCCCATGGAAATGTGAATACTACTTATAAGGTTCTATCCTTTGGCTTTTCTGTTTTTTTTTTTTTTTTTTAATAATTCTATTTTTAAAGGCCTATTTATTCTATATCTCCAACTTTCTATCACTTGTATTTGAATGACTCCCAGATCCCTTTCTCCACACCTAACAACTCTCCTTATCTCTAGAGCCATATTTCATGTTGCCTCCTGTAAAAGTCTAACAATATGTATTTTTTATAGCAAGTCAAGCTGAATATATCTTCCCCTCCAAATCTAAGTTTCTCCTTTGGCCTTACTTATTTCCTCCTCCAACCATAAAATTTCTAAAACACAGGTTTAATTATATTGTTCAAAATCTTTCCATAAACACCCATATATGTCAGGTAAAGGACCTTCCTCTGACTCCTACAGCCATTCTGAGTTTGGCAGTGGTCTATGGGAATATGGTACCTCTAGTAGTATAATATAAAATTTTTAGTTTAAGAATCAAATAGAATAGCATTCAAGGTTACGCTCAGCCACATAATAGCAATATAATATAGGCCAAGTCAATTAACATTTTGGGATCTCAATTATTTATATAAAAAAGATCCTTTGAATTTTAACTCTGTATTACTCTGGTTCTACTTTTTTTTTCAAGCTCATCTATCAGGAACCTTTTAGTATGTACCCTGTACTTCAACCACTCAGAACTATTACTATGTCTTCAATGTATACATTCCCACCACCATTCCTCTGTCATGACTATACACTTTACCATGAGTTTCTCTCTATCTCTGCCTACTGAATACTTCATCCATTCTCAAGGTGTTACTCAAATGTCACTTCCTCCACTAAAATGTTTGGTGTCCTGAACCAGGAGAGATCTTTGCTTTTTACAAGTCCAGTAGTATTTCATTTAATCCTTCAGATCACTCACCATATATTTCTTTATATTTTTATTTTTTATTTTCTCACTAGATAATTAGTGCTGAAGAATATCATATCTTAAAATGTGAAATTTCAATATAGAAGGGGACTCATCTTGTACTATTTTCTATCCAATGTAAGAAGTGTTCTATAAAGCAGTGGTTGCCAACCCTTCGGACCTCACAGATCACCAGTGGTTCATAGACTACCAGCTGGCAACCACCGCTATAAAAGTGTTCTATAATATCACTTACATATATAAATGCTAATAATGTTTAAATAATTTCTATGAGAGGGTTTCCTGCCTTATGAGGCAACCTAGCCAATATATAGAAATATTTAATGATGAAAAGTTCTTCCATAGCTAATGAGACAAGAGTTTTTCTATAATTTCTACATATTCTTACTTTTCTGGCTGGCAGCCTGGACTGCCTATGTTTCCTCCATTTTGGTTACTGTTCCTATCATGAGGAACGCTGACACCTCATCAAAAGTAAAAATCACAGATCTGTGGCATAGCTTTTGAATTTCTATCACTTTCTCCTTTGTGTCATATCAAAGGCATTATAACACCTTGATACCAACTTCAGCTCACTACACTCCTTAGGATGATTTGCATCATGCATTTCTTCAAGATTTTTCTTTCATTCACTATAAAACTCCTTCATCCTATGAAATATAACAGATATCAGGAATTCATTCTTTGGCCTCATTAATCTATCCATCCATTCAATAAATATGGAGTGCCTTCACATGCTGGACCATGTGTTGGGCTCTGGAGACAACACGGTAAACAAAATGAGACATGGAGTATGTCAGAAAGAAGATCATAGCATAGTAATGAAGACAGATATTCTTTAAAAGTTGATACTTTAAGTTAAAAAAGCAAGAATACTAAAGGTATTAAGAAGAAGAGCAATGAATAGCATTTAACAGAAGTGGTTGTCCTAGTCAGAAAAGCTTCTTTATAAAAATGATATTGGGGCTAAAATATGAAAAATGAATATCAGTGAACCAAGCAAAGCATAGGGGGAGAACAAAATTCTAAGCAGAAAGGAAAGAATATAAAAGGACCTGGAGCCAGGAAGCACAAGAACATTTTGATAAATTGGGGGGGGGGGGGATCAGAATATCAAGAAAACAGAAAGTATGCTAGAAGTTGAGGTTGGGGAGAAAAGCAAGAGCCAAAGACTATGACACCATGTTAAAGATTTGAGTTCTGTCTCAATAACAGAAGATAACATTGAATTTGGGAGTGGTGGGCTGGACGGTAAATGATCAAATATGCATTATTTTTATTGAGGTATAATTTACAAATAAGAAAATGCTCTCATATCTTAAGGGTTCTGATGAATGTATATCAAGTCACAGAACATTTGCATCAAACCAGAAAATTTATTTGTGTCTCTTTCTAGTCAATCCTTTACTCCAGAAGAAACCACTGACCTGAATCCTATCACTTTAGGTAAGATTTGCTGACTCTTAACACATCATATAAGTGGAATCATGCAGTATACAATCTTTAAATTAGCTTATTCTCTCACCAAAAGAGTTGTGTTATGCCTCGTCACTGTTGTACATATCATATCTACTGTTCATCATTAAGAATGAATGATTAGGACTCAAAGTCTTTTAGAAAGTCATTAATTAGTAAAAAAGAAAATTGTATGCAAGTCTTTCAGTTGATCTCTTAATTCCCCCCCCAACCATCCCCAGCCTTCCAGCTGTAGGATGATAGTCTGTTCAAAGCTGTTCTGTCTCTGTATTTGTTTATGTTTATCATTTTGTAATGGTCTTTACAAGAAACTGGGGGTTAGGGAGGAGGGGGGGAAGGGCAAGGGGAAAAATGGAGATCTATCTACCATTTGTTGTAATACTTATCTATCATTTGTTGTAATACTTTAAGCAATAAATAAAAAAAAAGAAAATTATATGATAGTTGGAATGGCTTAGAGATGGATGCAAATGGTTGGTTTCAACAGATATTAAGAAAGAGGTAAAAATAACTGGCATTTCATAATGGACTGGAGGTTGAGGTAAAAGCAATGGAGGAATCAAAGGTAACTATCTTTTTTGCTTAAGCAACTAGAGGCATGGTGGTATCACATAGAAAATTGGGGAAAGTGAAGAGGTCCATATTTTGGACATGTTGAGGAGATTTTGTGTATTTTATTTTGGGCTTGTTGAGTTTGAGGTAGCACCTTTGAGCCACCCAAGTGGCAATATCAAGTAAAAAACTCAATATATAGGATGGGGCAAAAGAAGGTTTAAAGTTGTGAGCATGCGAAACAGTTTATTCTTGTATTATTATTTAGTAATTTTTGTATTATTTTCCACACAAACAACTGTAAACCTTCTGTTACCCCACCTTGTAAGTATAGCTCAGAGAAGAGGCCTGGGATGAACTCTTTCACCTCTTTTCCTAGCAGGTAAATCAGTTTTCATTTATACTATACAGAAGTGGTGTTTGCCTCAGGCCAATACATAAACACTACAGTGTTTCCCATAGGACCAGACTTTACATGGGTGAAATTAAACTACTAAAAATTGAGATCTGTAGATGGATTTTAGCCCCTGAATTTCTGGTTCCTAAAGGCTACTGGGAGCACGGATTTAAGTGTGACTGATTAACCCCGTCTACTTCCTACTACCTTTTCCCAATCCAATAGAGAGTAATTGACTTTCACAGATAAGGAGGGGGCTAATATCTTTCTTCAAAACAGCAAATACATAGGCTCCAAAATCTCTTTACTTCTTTTGGCATCAGTTCCCTGTAACTATACATGTCTAAGACACTGCCTTTCTCATACTAAGTAATTAATGACTGTTGAATGTTCATATCCAGTATAGCCTGTCTTCAACAAGAAACTCACAGATAAAAGGATCCATGACTTACTGAGTTTTATTGTGTTCCTTACAAAGAACCATCTACATTAAAGTACTAAATAAACATATCAAATCATGACTTTATGCACAGATAGACAAGAAATATGGAAGAGCAAGAGAGATAGTTATCTTTAACTAGAGGCCTGGTGCACGAAATTTGTTAACTCAGGAGGGGGGTTCCCTCAGCCTTGCCTGCGCCCTTGGGGGACATCTGTGGGGAGCAGGCCTAAGCCATTAGTCAGATAACCTTAGTGCTGCTGGAGAAGCAGGAGAGGCTCCTGCCACCGCTGCTACGCTCGCCAACTGTGAGCCCGGCTTCTGGCTGAGCGGCACTCCCGCTGTGGGACCAAAATGACCACCAGGGAGCAGCTTCTGCATTGAGTGATGGCCTCCTGGTGGTCAGTGCACTTCATAATGACCAGTCATTCTGCAGTTCAGTCAATTTGCATATTAGCCTTTTATTATATAAGATATGCAAATCTCATTCAAACCATGATTTAAAATGTTTTACAAGAGCCAGCAAAAAGAAGCAACCTTGGCCAGTGTGGCTCAGTTGGTTGAGCATTGCACCATACAGCAAAAAAGCCTCCAGGTTTGATTCCAGGATGGGCACAGCCCAGGTTGCAGGTTCATTTCCAGATCAGGGTGAATACAGGAGGCAATTGATCAAAATTACTTTTTTACATTCATGTTCTCTCTCTCTCTCTCTCTCTCTCTCTCTCTCTCTCTCTCTCTCTCTCTCTCTCCTCTCTCTCTCTCTCTCTCTCTCTCTTTCTCTCTTCCCTTCTCCCTCACTCTCCCTGCCTCCCTTCATCTCTAAAATCAATAAAAACATTTTAAAAAGAGGTTAAGCTGATTTATAACACTAAAAGAATTCTTAATTCATAACATAAAAATAACACTTACATGATTTGTGAAGTAAAATGCCTGAGGAAAGAGCAAGGAAAAAGGCATTTCAATAAAAATAGCAACCTTTTAAATATTTAAATAGACTGGTTTCCCAAAGTCTTTCTTCCTCTAAAAACTCTTCTTACGATGAATTGGCTCATTTGTTTCAAAGGAAATTTAAAGTGAATTAACTTTGAAAAGTGGACTAAATGGAACTCACACTAATGCTGGAATGTGAGAATATAAATATAAATGTAGATTGAGTTCTGTATACTTTAAACTTTAGCCAATCATACATAAAACCAGTGGTTCAGAAGTACCTACTCCAATATTTTTCAAAGTATGTTTCAAATATTATACTTAATACCTAATCCTGAGAGATATTCAAAATAAAAGAGGGATTGTGATTATACAACTTTTGGAAATTGTATACAATACTATATACTCTTCTTGCTTCACAGAATACAACACCATATTAAAGATTCCATAATCATGAGGCATCTTCCAGTAATAAAACATAAACTCCTTACTATGGCATAACATAATCTAAATAAACTAGATCTTTACTGTATGTTGGACCTCATTCCCACCACTATTCATCTCAATATTACACTCCGGCAGCATTGGCCTTCATGCTGGTCCTCAAATATATCAAACTTATTCCCATATCCAGGCCTTGGAATTTGCTCTTTCCTCTAACTTAAAAACTTCACCCGCCCATCCACATCATAGCATGGTGGGCTCCCTCATTTCATTCACATTTCTACTCAAATAACAGCTGCTCTGAGAGGTCTTCCTTTATCTCCTAAAATGAGCCCCACCCCTGCCATTATTCATCATGTATTCTACTTTAATATGCTTCACAGTAGTTTTATGTATCTGATATTAATGTTACATTTTTGCTGTCCACCTAAGTCCATCCCTAAAGTCTTAATGTCATGATGATGAGGCCTTGTTCTGTCTTCTTGAATGTTGATTAAACAGTACCTGGAGCAGAAATACTCACTGAAAGAATGAATAAGCAAACGAATAAGTAAACCTGTTTACATTTGCTTAACCAAGTATTTCTAAAATTGTTTGAGTATGGTATTCTGCCTTCATGTGACACATGTAAACAACCTAAATGAACTAATGTTCTACAGAACGCTTTTCAGAAAATCTGATCCAAGCTAATATAATGTGGAAAAAGAGAAAATGTTGCCAGAGACTTAAGAAGAATAAAATAGTATGGTTGGTGGAATATCTAAAACAACTGGAGAACTGTTAGAGCCCTCATACTAGTTTTAATTGAGGAAAAAAAATAAACCACAACTATTAAATATTCCCATTAACATGCTTAATCTATATAAAACATTATTATCTTTCCAAAGACTTAACTTATCTGACTGGTCAATTTATAAATTGTTAAATCTCTGTGCTTAAAAAAAGTAATTACAACCCTAACCGGTTTGGCTCAGTGGATAGAGCGTCAGCCTGCGGACTGAAGGGTGCCAGGTTCGATTCCCGTCAAGGGCATGTGCCTTGGTTGCGGGCACATCCCCAGTGAGAAGTGTGCAAGAGGCAGCTGATCAATGTTTCTCTCTCATTGATGTTTCTACCTCTCTATCCCTCTCCCTTCCTCTCTGTAAAAAATCAATAAAATATATTTAAAAAAAGTAATTACAAAAGGAGGCAGAGGTTACATTAACCAAACATACTCTAATTGTATTAATGCAATAAAGAATGTTATGATTAAGTTACCTAATGAAAGAACTAAACTCAATTAATTAGTTAGCTTATTTAAACAGGAAGGTGAAACAGACTCAGTTGTTCCTTATGATCAAAAACTTATGTCTCCAACACATAAATAATATTCCATTTTTTATTTCTTATTATTTTGAGGTAATGTTTTAAATTCACATCTAGAAAAGTTTAATTAACTCTTTTAAAATATATTTTATTGATTTTTTACAGAGAGGAAGGGAGAGAGATAGAGAGTTAGAAACATCAATGAGAGAGAAACATCGATCAGCTGCTTCCTGCACACCCCCTACTGGGGATATGCCCGCAACCAAGGTACATGCTCTTGACCAGAATCTAACCTGGGACCCTTCAGTCCGCAGGCCAATGCTCTATCCACCGAGCCAAACCGGCTAGGGCTTAATTAACTCTTGAATAATCTGAATGATAAAACCATGGTCTCAAATAATATTTGCTGCCAGCTGGGTCTACTCTTATTGTTTCCATTTATGTCAGTGTATGTGAACTAAACTTGTACAACTAGAATAAAGTTAATGAGGTCTTTAACTCACCAAGAGGTAGAAGGGTACTTTTTAATGTATTACAAAGGCAAACCTAATGTCAGTAAAGGCTCCCCTCAAAGTCTGGAACATAACAAATTTTCTTCCAGCTGCCTGTTTGGGGTGGGGGCTGAGCGTGGAGATGAGGGTGGCAGGCCCAGAAGGCTTTGGATAGTGAGTATAAGGAGATAATCACTATTCTAACATTCAGCATGCTCTTTCTCAGAAAATGAAAAGCAAAACATGAACAAACGGCCTGATTCTCAATCCCACAAATAAGAAAGCTGAGCAGTTGCAGCATCTCCAGAGAAACTTATCTAAAGAAGAGACAAGACAGAGCAGTGATGAAGGGTTTCAACTTCGTGTTGGTACAGAAGGAAGGAAAGAGGGTGAAAAAAAGAGAAGGAATGATATGGTTTTCCACTTTAATGCTATAATTGGCACAACTACAAAAAGAATTTTAGATATTCTGATTTTATAAGGAATGGTGAGAAAATGTTAGAAGTGATTGTGCCACTTTTTCCCAGAGCTTGCATTATGCAATAAGGACAATGCATTTATGTTATACCAGCAATCTCAGGCTTCAGAGTATCAAAAAAAGTAAACAGAAAATTGATATTACTCACTGAATAAGAGGCTACTTTTCAGAGAGAAAAGAATATTGAAGACCTGAATGTATTAGAGTATGAATTTTAAATGATTTTTCTTAAAATGTTTTATGTACAAAGAATAAATGTTAACACCCAAATTTTAAACCTAATGGACGTTCCAATGTCCATTTTCTAAGACATTTAAAATCAATTGAGTATTACTTTTAATGTCATTGAATAACTCTACCTATCACTCCCTAAACAATAAATTCCAGGAGAATAGCATATCCCTGACTAGAGGTATATCTTTATATAGGTAGGTTTTCATTATTTATCAATGAGTCCAATTCTCTTTACATTCTAATAAAATGCCTGTATTGTAAAACATCAATAGACTTTATGAGACTTCCATTTCTGCCAGTATGACTATCTAAGCACGATCATTAAGAGAGAGAGAGAGAGAGAGAGAGAGAGAGAGAGAGAGAGAGAGAGAGAAAGA
>PVJC01053577.1:0-10783 GCA_004026665.1 Murina feae | reverse complement strand
TAAAGTCATACTAGCCTATGTCTAGTTCTTGAACATACCCGGTAAGCTCTTGCCTCGGGGCCTTTGCACTGGCTGTCACCCTTACCCGAAACTCTTTTCCCAATCTCTTGCCTTTTTCATATCACTGCTTCTGAGCATTTTTTTTTTTTTTGCATGAAGTCTCGACCATCCTGTTTAGGAGAATCCCCACACTCCTGTACCCCCTTGGTTTCCTGTATGCCTTAGTTTCCTCCATTGCATTTACATCTTTATATCCTACTAATTTATATATCTGTCGTCTATCTCCCCCCGCTGCTGCACATCCAATGCCTAGCACACAGCAGATGCTTCGAAGGTATTTGTGGAACAGAGGAAGGGATAACCATTCTTTTGCTGTTCCAGATATTTTGAGATGAATCTTGTGTGGCAGCTGAAAGCATGTTGAGGGATGGATTTCTCTGTGATCGGGGCCCTGTGACATGTGGTCTGCATTTCCCACCCTGTTTGGAATTCCCAGTCGGTGCTTCTGGAATGGAGTGCTCCCCACCCCAAAGCCATCCATCCAGGTTGTGTAGTGGAAGGTCCCAGTAGAAAAACCTCTGATCCCAAAGTTTGGTTTCTGTTCTCTCTGAGACCTTGGGCAATTTAAGACAATCTCAATATATCTTACCGTCCTCGTCTCCATGAGAACTAATCTACCTGCTATCTGGGATGGCGAAACTCTCTCTTTTATATCTGCACTGTGGGATTATAAACCTGTTCTGGTTACCTCCCAGGGGGCTTATAAGACATCAATGACCCACATGTGCTAAAAGCAGAAATGTACTGTTTTGTAATGGATTGTCTTGAATGAGCTCTTTTATTCTCTAGAAAAACATTCATTATTGTATTAATGAGAGTGTGTTTTTTTAGTTTGTTGACATTAATTACTTACTGAAGGCTATATTCATTCAATAAATACTCACTGAGCCTTAACTCTGGACCAGGCTACTTTGAAGGAGTGCTCTGTCACCATGGTTAAGAAGGCAAACGCTGAGGTCAGACAGGTGTGTGACTGGGGCGAGTTGTTAAACTTCCTGAGCCTCAATTTCCTTCACTGTAGAATGAGGTAAAGTTGTCTCATATCTTACCACTGGGCAAATGAGAGGATACACTAAAAGTTGTACGTATGGAATCTGGCCCAGTGATGCTTGAGGAAATAGAATTATCATGATTATTATTCTATCGTGGTCAGGTATTGTGTAGTTCTTTCAATGATTTTATTCACACAACCTCTCGACATCATCTCAAGATAGCCCAGGGAAGATGGGTAATTTGCCTAAAGGAACAATTGAACCCTAAATAAAACTTGGGTCCATGGCCTCTAAAGCCTGGCTAATTCCTAGTTCTCCCTTAGGTCTCGAATTGGCTGCCAGTTACTCTAGTCTGCTTCCCTAGTTCCCGCCCCTAGCCCGCTGCGCATTGGGTTGGGTGGCTTACTCTTTTTCCAGCACTTTCCATACCCACACTGGATTATAATCGGCATCCACTTGTTGATATCCCTCAGAAGAAGGTAAATGCGTACAGGAAGGGAGCAACAGTGTCTTATTCACCCAATCTGGTGCCTGGCACATAGTAGGTGCTCCATAAATATTTGCTCATCAAACATGTTTCAAGTGATTGGCATTAGGGCAAGGGTGAAATAAACAGCCATGGAACTTTTCTCTTCCTCAGCTCGGAAACGTTTAATTTCCTAAAGCTTACAGAGGGAGCAGGATGTCTAACCTCAGCGCCGTGCACAGAACCTGCTTCTCTCCCCACGACTGAGCCGCACAAGCTTCCCATGCTGACACTTCCCACCAGGCCACCTTCAGAGCACAGCAAGCCCACAGCTCTCATGTCAAGACTTCCTCCATCACAACCCCGAGAAGTGTTTTCATCTCCTGGCTACTTGTTCATAATCAGACCAATTTTGCTCCTAACGGACTGGATCCCTGTACAAAGAAAAGTGGCTGGGAAATCCCTTTGTAGACAACAGGATGTAAAGAGGAGACTGCGGGCTTCCTTCTGACACACAGAGGAAAGCTTTGCTCTCGCTCCCTTCAGTGCCTGGGGCCCAGGATCGGGCTGGGTAGTATCTTGTATTCCTCGGCATTCTGGTTTCCTTTAAAAGCACTCAAAATGTGCTCAGATGTTTTATGGGCTCTGCGCTCGCATAGCCCTCTGATGTAAGGAAAGATAGAACAGAATTTCTCGCTGTCTCTCTTGGATCGACCTGTCTTAGAACTATTTGGGATGCCTGTACAATTAGCAAGCTCACTGATGCCAGCCATCCCAGACCTTCTGAATCAGACTCCCAGGATAGGCCCTGGGAATATGCATTTCAACCTGTTCCCCAGGTGAGTCACATGCACAATAAGTTGAAATCCATTTGGTGATCTAAGGTCACTAACTGGGTTGCTGAACCCAGTTTAAAGTTAGGGGTAAGTTGACTTCAGATTAATGCCTGATTAATATCTCTATGTTGGTGTCTTGAGGCTGTCAATCCAGAAAGCTTCTACCCCAGAACAAAAGTTGTTCTTCCGGAAACTGGAGTTCTTATCACAGCCACCCACCAACATCCAATGAGAGCGAGGCAAGCAAGACTCCACCTTCCATCTCTAAGTCTCAGATCTGTGGGGTGACGTTAAATCACCCTGTGCCACTTAGGTAGCATAAACTTCTAAGAAAGGTTATCTGTCAGTCGATGACTTATGGCAAAGAGTCATAATCATGGAAGAAAAGCTAAAAAATCCCTGAATTTCTGAAACATCAGTGAAAAGATCAGATAGCCTGGCCAATGTTTTTGGTTGTTTTTTTTTTAAATATATTTTTATGGATTTCAGAGAGGAAGAGAGAGGGAGATAGAAACATCAATGATGAGAGAGAATCATTGTCAGGCTGTCTTCTACCTGCCCCCCACTGGGGATGGAGCCCACAACTCAGGCATGTGTCCTGACCAGGAATCAAACCATGACTTCCTGGTTCATAGGTCAACACTCAACCACTGAGCTATGCCAGCTGGGCCTTGCAAACATTTTAGGTAGAGGTCTCTTCTTTGCTAGGAGGCCACTCATCACCATCACAACCAAATTGATATTTTTCTCTTATTAGAGAACTGAATCAATATACGGCCCCGTGCTTCTCTGGACATGAATTATCTTTTCAGCAGGAGGAGGAGCAAAGAGGGTTATGCCCATGGAGCAAAACAGAATACATATCACAGTTATTTCCTACAATTAAGATGATATGAACTATGCTGATAGATATGGAAGAACTGCAGAACGCAGAATTATAATCAAAAAAAGAAAAGTCTGCATGCTGTAGCCAAAAAACAAACAACAAAAACAACGCACCCAAATCCCATCAGATAATTCTGACTTCTTCCCATGTGCAGAACCATACACCATATCTGAAGAAATTGTATGATGTCCAGAGTGGGCATTTTCTAGCATGTAAAGCGCTTCTATGCTGACATAGTATGAAATTTCATGAGATGAAATCATATATTATGCGAAATGTACATGCTAGGCAAATCAAATGCAAGAATTGCACATGGTGAATCTTTCCACATATGTGTCTTCCAAGAATTAAACCACGTGAACAATCCCAACCACAGCAAAATATTCAAAGCTTCGAGCATGGACAAGTGGTCTGTTGGCTGCACACCAACATGGTCTGTATGACGTAGGTGACCACGTCCAGTTCACTGGCTCCAAGTACCATTTATGTGCTGATGTCCACGCCACTCCCCCAATTTCTCTCTCCATCTCACGTTCTTCATGTCTCTCTCTGAAGAAGACACTCTCATATATACATATAATGCCCTACTAGGCATTTACACATGACTATCTTATTACCATTTTACCCTGAATGGGCTCAAAATAAAGCTCGTTATTTTTCTCCTGGAAGGAGTTCAGGACAGGTCACCCCAAAATATGCTCTTTTGATACATTGATGATTTAGAGCTGAGAGCACTTGGAAGACAGCAAATGCGGGGAGAGACTCTCCGAATTCCCCCATTACCCGCCTAAAGGCAGGTCCTCCGAAAGGAACTCAACTGTCATAAATTCTCTCCTCCAGAATTCCATCATCCAGGGAAGATGGACTTCTATGCAGAAGAGACTAGAGGCAGACACAACACCCAGACAAACTTTGTCACAAACGATCACATCTCCCACCCATTTTCCTAAGGGCTCATTCATCTTTCTTAAAAAACCACTAGCTTTCTTCCAACAGGCGTCCCTCCCTCCTTCCTTCCCCCTATTAAGATGGTATGTAAGCTCTCAAACTGCCTTTTTGAGTATCCACCTTTTTATTTTCCTGTGATGCCTCCATGCATGTAAATTTAAAAACTAAATTTGTATACCTTTTCTGCTGTTAATCTGCCTGTGGTCAGTTTATTTCATAGACTCAGCTATCAAACCTCGGAGGAGAGAGGGGATGACTTTCCCTTTTAACATCCCCAAATATGGGTCTTTCCCAGGTTTCCAGTCCCGGTAACCATGCCCACAGACCACCCAATTGCTCAAGGCCAACACCAAGTGCTGTCTTAATTCCTTCTTTTCCTTTCCTCTATGATGCAGCCCATCCTCTCCACAGTAGGTCTGCAGTCCCTGCTTTTCCCTTCATCTGCACCTTCTCCACTCAAACAAAGCCTTGGTCTCTCTGATCAGAATCCTAATAAGAACTTACTTTAATCTTGAAGCTCCTTCAGTGGCAAGGAGCCCCATGAGTCTCAAAATAAATCCCAGACTATACAAAGTGACCTGAAGGTCCTGTCCAACCAGCCCTTTCCCACCTTTCTGTCTCTTTTCAGACCACACAGCTTTCTCACACCAAACTCAAGCCACTCTGGGCTCTTGTATGTGCTTTGAAAATACCACCTATTTTCCCTGGCACTGGGCCTGCACAGTACTTGTCTTATTACTACATGCAATGACCCAGGTAGGGTTCTTTGAACACTGGCACATTCCCATCCTTCAGGCCTTGGCTCGGGTGCCACCTCCTCAGAGAGGCCTTCCCTGGTGCCCCACACTGAAGTGTCCCCCTCCGAGAATTCTCTGATGCCACCCTTGCTTACATCGGTCTTAGTGTTCATTAAAACCTCAGATGACCTTCTACTTTTCTACATTTTTTTTGCTCAAGTCTCTCATTAGAGAATGATTTTTTATGTGAATATCACGTCTTATTAACATGAAACAGTGCCTAGTTAGGCAGAAGCTAGTTGATAAATATCCGGTTAATACTGAAATAGATGAATGAATAAATGAATTTGAGTGATAGTACTTTCCCAATAAATCAGTTGCATCACCATTGCCTGAAATGAGCTGACGTGACTTCAATTAGATCTGTGTGGCCAGCAATAGCTTTTCCAGGCCCAGCAATTGCAGTGGCCCAGCATGTAGAGTCTCATTTGCTGTCATTCAAGCACCTTACAACCTGGGTCCCACCTACCTTTCCATCCTAGTCTTTCACTTTGATTCTGCAGGTACTCCATGCCCCAACAAAAAAAGGCCTTTCTTTTTCTGAGTGTACAAACCTCAGGACCTTTGCACATGCTATTCACATCACTTTAACTTATCTCCTCTTTATGTCTCAATTTCTGCTTCATGAAATTTTCTGAGACACTTGAGTAGTCAAAGAAGTGTCAATTATGTAAAAATATCAAATCAACACATTGCATACCTTAAGCTTACAAAATGTAATATGTCAATTGTATCTCAATTTTTAAAAAGAAGAAAGAGAAGTGTCAATAAAAAAGATACTGTAGCCCTAACCAGTTTGGCTCAGTGGATAGAGCATCCTGAAGACTCAAGGGTCCCTGGTTCAATTCTGGTCAAGGGCATGTACCTTGGTTGTGGGCACATACCCAGTGGGGAGTGTGCAGGAGGCAGCTGATTGATGTTTCTAACTCTCTATCCCTCTCCCTTCCTCTCTGTAAAAAATCAATAAAATATATTTTTAAAAAAGATACTTTAAGTCCAAATTTTAAATGTCTTAAATTGGAGAGTTTGAGAAATGGGTTCTATTATAAATTATAGTGAATATGTAAGTCAATTTCTCTAAAAGACCATTGATGCTTTGAATTTAAAAAATTAACTAATTGTAACTATTGAACATTTCCTATGTGCTCTGTTGTTTAAAATATCTGCCTAATTATATTCTTATAGCAGTTCATCAAGGTAGATTTTATTATCTCAACTTTACACATCAGGAAATGAAATCATAAAATATTTGCAGTGACTTGCTTTATGCCAATAAGGAGTGAGGCCAAATTTTATTGTAAAACAGGTACTGTTGATACTCTACCATAGTGCTTTCCTGGATAAATGCAGATGAGCTATTAGGGATGTTCCTAAAAGTGTTGTTATAAATCTTAAAAACTTGGATAAATAAACTAGGATACCTACTGTTCATAATATGAAAAATGATCACTATATATTGTTAAGTGAAAACATCTATTTACAAAAGAGCATTTCCAGGATGACTCTACCTTGGTGGGGAAAAAAAATCATGTTGATTTTATTCTATAAACTAACCACTCCCTTTCACAGTATCAGGTACATAGTACTTATTTGTTGACTGAGTTAATTGATGAATGTACACATAGTCAAGAAGTTAGGAAAACATATCAAAACCTTTTACCATTGTTGATTGGTTGTGGGATTATAATTAAAATTGATTTGCTAGTATTTTTTTGTTATATTTGAAAGTTTCTACACTTAGAACATGTTGTTTTAGTCAGAAAAGGAGAATAAATATTATTTTTTTTAAAAAATCACTTAAGTTCTATCTTACCTGCCTTCTTCCCATTAAGTCCATCTTTGTCCCCCCAAATATATGAAATTTCTACTTTTTCTGTATGCACAGAACTATAGTCTTTTGTCAAGTACTTTCTCTTTAGTTCACCTTGCCTTGTATTATATTTATTGATATAATGCATTATTATTATCACCCAATTCCTGTCTCCCCTTAAATGGTGCATTCCTTGAAAGCTTAAACTATGTTTTATTTATCTTTATAACTCTTTCACTTTCTGGCAAAGTGCTTTGGATGTAATAAGCCCTCACTAAATGTTTATTACTGAACTCATAGTATAATTCATCTAACGTCCTATTGAATAATTTGGGATATGAAAAATTCTAGCCTACTAATTGATACCCAAGATACTCATTGAAGTAAATTAGCAGTAACAGTGCCACAGTAAGCCATATTGGAACCTGCAGCGAAAGGAAAAATAAATCAGTAATTTTGGTCTTGTCTCTATTTAATATTTCAATACTTTGTTCATCATGGATTCTTTGCATAAATTTTGATTTTTTAAAAAATATTGCTTTAGCCTAGCCAGTTTGGCTCAGTGGATAGAGCATTAGCCTGAAGACTGAAGGGTCCCAGATTTGATTCTGGTCAAGGGCATGTACTTTGGTCATAGGCACATCCCCAGTTGGGGAGGGGGTGCAGGAGGCTGCTGATCAATGTCTGACTCTCTATCCTTCTCCCTTTCTCTCTGTAAAAAATCAATAAAATATATTAAAAAGTATATTGCTTTAAAATATTTATCTTTTTGGCACGTCACCTATCTCATCCCTGCCTAAAACAATAAATATAATTTGAGCACCTTGTAACAATCAAGAGATTGTTTAGTGTGTGTGTGTGTGTGTGTGGGTGGGTGGGTATGTATGTGTGTGTGCATTGTTTTTAAAAATTCACCTAGCCCTTACAGCCATCCTAATGGACACCTGTATGACCATGTCCATCTTGTGGAAAAGGAAACTTGAGCACAGAGACATCAAGTGACTTGGCCAAGGTCACCATGTGGAAAGTGGTAAAAATAGGATGAAAAGGTCATTAATACAAATAAGTGAAGTGGAAGGCAAAAGTGAATAATATTTATTGACTTTGATCAGCATAGAAAATCAGTTTGGGAAAAGCAGGCCAATTTAATGAAGAACCTGATTTTTAAGAACCTTGAATTTTACCAAGTGAAAGTCACTCATTCATTCACTCAACAAATACTCAACTATCATTGGGAAAGTATTAGTGTAGGTTCAATAATGTTAGGAATCTATTATCCAGTGGCAATGTATTAGTTTCCAACTTGATTCTCCCCTTAGGCAAATCCTCCCTTTATTCACCCACTTTGAACTGGTTTTTCCAAATTCCGGCTGGATTGTCATTGTGACTCTGTGACTCAATTCACAGTTAGTTCAAAAAGGCTATTTATCAATCGTGTGCAGTAAACATTTAAACCCATCTTCAGTGCATCCATGAGGATCATCTGAGAGCATGTTTAAAAATTCAGGTTCCTGGGCCCCATTCCAAACTACTAACTGAGAATTCTCTTCAAAATAATACATAACAGGCTGGAGCTTTGAATCCTATAGACTGGGGTTGGAGCTTAGCTCACCCAGTTATTAGCTACGGATCCTTTGGCAAAGAACTTAGTCTTCTGTTTGCTTACTTGTTTGTTTACTTCAATATCCTCCTAGGTAAAGTGGGAATAAATATACCTCTCAGAAAGTTTTTTGAGAGGATTAAATTAGAGTGAAGATCTAACTATAGTGATATTTATAGTAGCTTATAATTACTGAGTACTTACCAAGTGCCAAGCACTGCGGGGAATGCTCTACCTAGATTACCTTAGCTTACCTTATGCACTCAGTAAGGTACTCAGCATGTGGTAAGTCCTCACCTGATAAGAGCTATAGCTGAAGTAGACCTGCAGAATCCCTACAGTTGCTGGGGAGCCAGTCACAAAGGCAAGATTTAAGTCCAGAGTCTGAGAGTAACTGAAATCCTGGAATAAGTCATCAAACCTGGTGGTCCCCAAAGCCAGTCCACAGCATCAGAACTGTCTGGGTAGCTCATTAAAACACACTGTGTCACCCAGGTTCTCAAACCTCCAATTCAGTCGTTCTTGAGAGACTGAAAGTCTCTATTGCTCAACAAGTGCAAGTGATTTTTGAATTGTGCCCAATACTTAAAACAACTGATTGACTTGAGCTTCGGTTTTCTTAAGATTCATGAGGTTATGGAGTAAGTCATTTCCCCCTGATTCCTATCTTGAATGCCTAGGACAATGCTACCATATAGAAGTCACTAAAAAGTATTTTTTATTAGATTAGCATAAAATAGGCCTAATAAAGCCTGCTCTGTCTATTTTATAGGGCTTTATGAACACCATTCATTTAGAAAGCTCCATTTATAGAGCATCTGAAAAATAGATGTCATACAAAAGTATAATTTTATAGATAGACCTAGTCATTAATTGATTTTAGTTGACTTTCTCCCACTCTTTAAATATAAATCATTTGGTTTTGGGGTATCCGTTATTATTTTGAACATCTAAAAATGAATTCTAAGAATGCAGATAAAACACCTCTTTCGAATTACTCACAAGTTTTTGATTACAACATAATTACTCAGATTATGTTGTACTCACAATACTATAGAACAACCCCAAGTCTACATGCATTTATGCATGTTAGTTTCCACACTAAAGTCCAACTCTGTCAGCTGTTCACCTCCTCACTCATTAAAATTAGTTTTAGACCCATGCCATACCACATCTGGTATCTATACCTACCACCAATGTGGAGAAACTTATTTCAGACAACGTGTATTACATTCCACTAGAACAGCTAAACCTTGATTTCAAACACCCAGAAGTGTTCTTGTGCTTCCTTCCAACTGCCTATCATTCAGCTCTTTGAAACGTAGACATCCATTGAGAGAGTCATGGAGGTCTCCGAGCTCAGACTTATAAGGGAAGAAAATGAAGAGAATTAAAAGCAAGTTTTTCAGGAGGAGGAAAAGGAATGCATTATCCCAGGTAAAGCGTCCTGGCACAGGAATATCTCCTGAGAGTCAAAAAGGCAATTATAGGCTGACTTGGGGACAACCCAAAGTACCCATAAGTCACACAACTAGACTCAATTCTTCATTCTCCCTGGGTGCTTCACGTGTAGTAGCAAGTGATCTTCAACAGAGAACAGAGAGAGAGCTTGACATCTCTCTGACTATCTTGAAATGTTTGGACTCAGAGACCATTCTGAAATGAGATTTGCCTAGTTGTTGGTCTCTCTCTCTCTCTGCAAACCTATTCTACGGAAAATTCATTTCAGTGTGAATACAACAAACTTCAACAGGAAAAAAAGGCAGAAAGAACTCTAAATGTTACTCTGGAATGTGTTGCAACGTATATTTATGGACATAATGATGAAACTTTTCAAACCTGGACCCAGCACAAACCCCAAGGAGGTAAGGAGAAGCGGGGGGAGGGCTGTCACCTACCTTCTGTGGCTCCAATCTCGATAGTGCCTTTCACTTGGCTGAAGCACCATAGTGTGTCCTGGGTGAGCGTCTCGATTCCTGAAAGCGACACAAGGAGACACCTCAGGTTAGGTAAGAGTTCCCCGTGGTTCTTAAAAGGCCAAGAAGAAAAGAAATCCATAGCGTGATGCATGCATTTCTAATAGGAGACTTGCACACCAGGGATCATCTTGTACAGAGGAGACTCTAGTGAGGCCTGGGAGAATGGTCGGTCCGCAAGTACCACGTCCTGCCTGTCCCCTCACGGCTCTGTCCCTTCCTCTGACCATGCCAGGCCTACTGTGAGCTGGAGCAATTGGAGTGCATCCCTCCTCAGTCCCTGGCAGCATCCTAGAGCAGTTCCAGCGGGCCTGCCGTCACAGCCCGTGTGACTGCCCCTTTTCATGGGAATAGTAATGCTTGTGATTGTTTTCCTTCTGTGGTGATGGGGAGGAGAAAGAGGCAGCTCCTT
>PVJC01053576.1:0-10718 GCA_004026665.1 Murina feae | reverse complement strand
CATGCATTACCCTCAAAGCTCCCTTTCTATCAACCCCAATCCTGAAGTTGAAGTCTCAAAATGTATAGTCTATTTAGAGTAAATAGTAGGAGACTGAATTATTTGAAATGGAAGAGAGATTAGCTGGAATATTTGAAGAAAAAAGGTATATAAGTGTGACTTAATGCATAGTAAAGGAGGTTTTAAATAAACATACTTCAAGTTATGAGAAACTTCATAGGCAAGGAGGCAGCAATGTGTAGAGTATGTTTAAACTGCAGCAAAGAATATGAAAGGTAAGACCAGAAGAGAAAATAGGAAGGTACCTGGCAAATATGTGTTTGTGAAAAAATCAGCCAAATACATATTCAATCAATAAGTGAATATGTTGGAATTAGAATCAGATAGTAGATGGGTTTAGAAGCTGGAGAAGTTGTCCCACAGGTATGGGGAGGCACCAGAGGCTTTTTAAACAGGGTAATATATTTTAATTCATTTATTTGTGTTTATTACACTCACATAGCAATTTTTTTATGTTCCCTAAAGTGCTAAATGTTGGTAAAAGTATTGAGAAACATTTGTTTTGGGTCTTTTTTTAATTTAATGAGTCCTTTATTGAAATAATGCTAAAATGTTTTGAATGTACATAGTTTTTATTATAAATGTACAACAGCATTTTCTATTTTAAATTTAGAAAATACAATTTTTAGAAAGGTCCCATTCATAATAGTAAATTATCTATACTAATAAAAGGATAATATGCTAATTAGACCAAACAACTTTCTGGACATCCTTTCAGACAAAGCCATGGTGGTGGGGCAGAGGCAGAGGCAGTTAGGGGTGTTCAGGCTGGCAGGGGAGAGCAGTTAGGGGGATCAGGACAGCAGACAGGTAAGCAGTTAGGGAGATCACGCCAGCAGGCAGGTGAGCAGTTAGGAGCCAGTGGTCCCAGATTGCAAGAGGAATGTCTGACTGCCGCAGGGACCCAAGGGGTCTCGAATTGGAGAAGGTGCACACTGGGCTGGGAACACCCTCCCCCATGCATGAATTTTGTGCACCAGGCCACTAGTATATAATAATAGCTATGCAATAAGTCTGATTAAACATAATAAAATATATATAAAATTGACATGTGTATGTGAATTATATCCCAATAAAACCTTTCTTAATTAAATGTATTGGGGTAATATTGGTTAATAATATTATATAAATAAACAACTTTATAGAATGACATCTCTATACTCTGTTATGTGCTCACTACCTGAATTCCAGTCTCCTTCTGTCACCATGTATTTAACCCCCTTTACCCTCCCTCCACCCCTTTTCCCTCTGGTAATTACTATATTATTGTCTGCATCTATGAGTCTGTTTTTTTGGTTTGTTCGTATGTTTGTTTTGTCTGTTCATTTGTTGTTGTTTTTGTTTTATATCACCCATATAAATGATATCATATAGTTTTTGTCCTTTTTTGTCTGACTTATTTCACTTAGCACAATACTCTTAATGTCCATCCAGGTTGTCAAAGTGGTAATCTCTTTTTTGTGGCTGAGTAGTATTTCATTGTATATATGTGCCACTTCTTCTTTATCCAATCATTCGTTGAAGGACACGGGTTGTTTCCATGTTTTGACTATTGTAAATAATGCTGCAATTAATATAGGAATACATATAACTTTACGAATAAGTGTTTTTAATTTTTCAGGTAGACACCCAGAAGAGGGATTGCTGGGTCATATAGTAGCTCTATTTTTAAATTTTTGAGGAACCTCCATAATGTTTTTCATAGTTGCTGCACTAATTTACATTACTATCAACAGCGTGCAAAGGTTCTCTTCTCTCCACAACCTTTCCAACACCTGTTATTTCTTGTCTTATTGAACTGATAATAGCCATTCTAATAGGTATGAGGTGGTATCTTGTTGTGGGTTTCATTTGGATTTCCCTTATAACTAGTTATGTGGAGCATCTTTTGGTTTTCTGTATGTCTTCCTTGGGAAATTATCTATTCAGGTTTCCTGCCCATTTTTTAATCAGATTGTTTTATTGTTGAGTTATATGAGTTCTTTATATATTTTGGATATTAGCCCCTTATCAGAGGTATAATTGGCAAATATCTTCTACCCCAATAAAGCTCTTGCCCAAAAAGACAGCAACACAGAAAATACATAGCTCTATAAATAATTACTATGACATTTTAATGTGTCTTTCAAAATGCTCTTAAATAAAATCAAATTATAATATGAACTATTATGTAATCTGTTGGTGTGTGTTTTGTTTGTTTGACATGATTTTAGACTATTTTTTCAGGTTAATAAGCATTAAAATCACATTAATGGTTAAATAGTATTTCTTATATGGATATACCATAATTTATTATATCTATTGCTTGGCTATTACAGTGTTTTCAAGTTCTTCATGTTGCAAGCAGTGTTGTAAGAATATTGTCAGATTATTTCTAATTGATACAATTCCAAAAGAAAAATTATGGATAAAAAATATATAAACATTTAAGAGTACACATTACTAAAAAAATTAGAACAATTTAAATTCTAAGAATCCTCCTTTTCCCACACCTTTATATAAATTGAAAATTATCATTTTATATTTTTGTCAAGTGAAAATTGGTGTATCGCAGTCATCTTAAATTGCATTTTCTTAATTTTTAAGGCATTTTGACAATTGTATACATGTACTCTCAATATAAATTTTGAAATTGCTTATTTACCCTCTACCCATTTTTCTATTGATATGTTTGTTCAAGTGTTTTTTGAAAGGAAAATCTACTTGGGGTATGCTAAATTGATTGAGGCATGAATGCAACTGAAGGAAGATAAGATTTCAAAACCATAAATCTTTTTTTATTTGTACTACTATAAACCGCATTTTGTTCATTGTGTTTAGGCCCAGAGTGATATTGTAGCCAAAAGAACAAGATAGCCAAAGTAATTTCAACTTTTAACCCAATGAAATTGATTAATTATGATCCAAGTAACCAAAGGTAATTTCAATTTTTAGCCCAAGTCCTTTATTTCTAGTTTTTGAACACTATGAAGGAAAATAGACATAGTGCCTAATTTGTTGAAAATTCTCTTTTTCTTCTCCCAGCCTTGCTCTCACTTCAGTGCCTTTTGAACCTATTTCTCTTTTCAAGACCATCTAAAAACTCCTGTCCCAGTCCAGACAATTTTGTTCTCCTATTCCATCCCTCTTTCTCACTACTATTTATTATGTGTTGGGAAAAAAATAATTAAGAACAAAATCTCCTGCCAACTCAAGTAACCTCTCCACAAAAGGTAGAAGAGAAAGAAAACAGTTTTAGTATCAAATAAGCATGTGACTGTTATCACCATCAATAAACTAAGAAGTTGCAGACAGAAAGAGATCTCACCCTCCTATATGGCTGGGCAGATTCAGATGGCATACATGTCCTCAAGTGAACTAGTAACTAGTCCTCTAGTAAGAGGGGTGTTATTCCTTTTTGCAGCACGGAAAATAAAACACATAATTTTTTCTTTTTTCTTTTCTTTTCTTTTTTTTTTTTTTTTTGTAGCTACCCATGACATACGCAAATAGGTTTTACCTCACTGGGCCTGGAGACACCAAACCTTTCTACTGAGTACCAGGAAGACTAGACCAGAGTCCTCAGTTGTGAGAGGGTGAGGGGAGGGGCAATGCTTTATTGTCCCTGAGGCAAAGCCCCAGAGGTGGTTAAAACACCTCTAGTTTAGACTAGCAGTTTGTGTTCACAAGTTCCAACCCTATTCCTGTAACTTATTTGCTGAGAGTGCTCTGGAAGCAAAGTAATTTAACATTTGCCAATCTCAGTTTCCTCATCAAAAAAAGTGAGAGGATGGTTATTTATGTAGTTCCTTCCAACTACAAAATTCTATTTTTCACCAAACAGATGCCCTAGTAACAGCTGAAATGAACAAATTTTCAGAAATTGAAACATAACTTACAACAATGTAGGGAAGCCACTGAGAAGGTAGAGAAGCAGAAGGAACAAGACTCCTTACCTGGAACATTATGGAGAAATTCACCCAAAACCACCAACAGCCTCACAAAGGACACAGTCTTTCCTGCGAAAAGATGACCAAATCCCTGTGCACTGAGTGCAGCTAAGTTCCATCCCTGACCTTCCAGCCATATCCTGAAAAATCATTAACTCAATCCTTTGGACATTTGACTATAATGATATCTAAATTATAAAACTACTAGGGGCCCGATGCACAAAAATTTGTGCACTCGGGGGGTAGGGGTCCCTCAGCCCGGCCTGTGCCCTCTTGCAGTCTGGGACACTTCGGAGGGGGGATGTCCACCTGCTGGCATGCCTGGCCAGCCTAGGTGAGGGAGGGGTTGAAGGCCATTTTCAGGCTGCCCACAGCCCCTTCAGGGTTCGTGCAATGGGGGGTGGGAGGGCTAGTGAGTGCAGGCCTGGACGTTTCCCACTAGAGGGCCCACAATCGCACATGACTGGTGGGCCCACACCGCTGAGGGGACACACCTGGCACAGAGCTGGGTGGCAAGCCAGGGGCGGACGCTGGTGCAAGATCCCTCAGTGGGGCCCTGCTGCTGAGCAAACACACCTGGGGTGGAGCTGGGCAGCGGTCTGGCTTCAGATTCTCTGCACTGTACAGCAGATGCTCCTGCACGCCCTGTGGAGGCCCCTGGGGGGCAGATGAAGGTAGTGGACCCTGGACGGGTGCTCCCGCACACCCCCAAGAAGGCCCCCAGGGTGGAGCCAGGCAGCGGACCCAGGACGGGCACTCCTGGACACCCCATGGAGGCCTCTGGGGCAGAGCCAGGCAGCGGACCCAGGATGGCTGCTCCTGCACACCCCTCAGAGGCCCCTGCGCTCCCGCACACCTGGTGGAGGCCCCTGGGGGGCAGAGCCAGGTGGTGGACCTGGGATGGGCGCTCCTGGATGCCCCAAGGAGGCCCCAGGCCAGACCCCCCCACACTGAGCTGACACACCTGGCACAGCTATGCCAGCCGCGGAGGCTCCCAGTGCACAGCCTCCCTGCCAGCCTCCATCTTGGCTGGGTTAATTTGCATACAGCCACTCTGATTGGCTGGTGGGCGTGGCTGTGAGCAGAGGCTCAGCCAGCCTAGGCAGGCAGTTGCAACAGAAGCCTTTGGTTTGCTCTAGCTCCGTAGCTGCTGGCCTCCATCTTGGCTGGGTTAATTTGCATACAGCCACTCTGATTGGCTTTTGGGTGTGGCTTAGGTGTCTCGGGTAACAGTCAATTTGCATATTACTCTTTCATTATATCAGATTTTAAATACCAAAGTTTACAGTGTCCAAATTTTACAGATAAAGAGCTGTTCTACTATTTCCTAATTTGTCAATAAATCTAAATAATGTAGATGTTAAGTAAGTGTAAGTAGCTGTCTCATTTATCTATGGCACAATAATATTGCAGAGCAAACAACCATAAAAATCTCAGTGGCATACTACAGACATTTACATAGCTCACGAGTCTGTGGATTTCAGCTGCTCTGGCTGAGCTCATGAACGAGTGCATGGTCCACTAAGAATCAGCAAGTGCAGGACTCCTCAGCTGGGAGGACTAGGAGGACTCAGCTTTTCTCCAAGTGTCCTCAGCATCCAGCAGGCCAGCCTGAGCATCCTCCTCAAGATGAAGCAATACAGGCAAGTGAAGGCTCCTTTCCAGCCTCTGCTTGGTCAATTTGCCAAGTCAGAGTGACCAACTAGTCCTGGTTTGCCTGGTCTATGGTTTGCCTGGTCCACATCCCACATCCCACAGAAAACCCCCTCAACTCCAAGCAAACCAGGGAATTTGGTTACCCTACAGCATCCCTTTGGGCAAAGCAGATAACATAGCCCAGCCCAGAGTCAGAGTGGGAAGGCACTATAAAGCTACATGGCAAAGAGCAAGGATAGAATCAAATCATTAATGCAATCAGTCTACCACAGAAGGTTTTTACTTTCTTGCTACCCAAGTGTTCTATCCTTGGGTTTCCAATAAAACAATTTAAAGGTCTCAGTTCATGTTCCAGACCTATGATTCCATCTCAGTTCCTAGAAATGTCCTTAACAAACAGCTCCTCAAACTTGACCTCTTAACTGGCTGAGGTGTAGCTTTTTTACAAAATGTATCTTTATTGTTGAAGGTATTACAGATGTCCTCTATATTTCCCCCATTGGTCCCCTTTACACACTCCTGGCCCCTCCCAGGCCTTCACCACACTATTGTCTGTCCATGAGTTATGTATATATGCATATAAGTTTTTTGGTTATTCTCCCTCCCCAACCTCCCCCCCCCTGAAATTTGTAAACTCTTGACTTGATAATAAAACGGTTTGGCCCAGTAAAAATGTTCTAACCTATAGGCTTCAGACATACAGAGATAGTACCTTTGACAGTTCCTTCTCAATGACACAGATCAAATATGTCCTAGCTTAACCTATTAATAATTTTTTCATTAATTGTTAAAGCCCTACAGGATACCTCCAAATTAAAGAACTTTACATTTGACCTAACTTACAGAATTAATTAACAAAGGTGTATGAGACCCTCCCTCCCCAAAAAACAAAAACAGAAAAAGGTTTTCTACCCAGATTATCAAAGCACATGAACTTTCATGTGAACTGTGCAGCATTAGGCAGATATTCCTTGATAGCATTACAGAGAAAAGATAACATTTCATATTTCAAAACACTTTTGGTCCATCTAGTTATTTTATCAAATCAGTAAAAGAGACTGATCAGCTCCATATTTGAGCAATTTTTTTCTTTTTTATATTCTTATTAAAGTCTCTGTTGCTCACAAGGATCTCATAGAATGTCTTTTAGGGAAGATAATATCATTAATCATCTGATTTGGGCTGAAAAACATTTTGGTATTTCATTTAATCCTCATAATAAGCTCACACAATTTACTATCATCCTCATTTTCAGAAACTTGAGAATGAGGACATTGTGATCTTGCTCCTCAGGATTATCTGATCCTGCCTTCAACTGTCCTTAAATAGATAATGATTATGTCTCCAGTAAAAAAGGTAATGTGTACTACGCAATCATTCTCAATGACTATTTCTCAAACACAAGCACTACCTACCCGAGATTTCTATAAGAGTAGATGAGGAAAAAGTGCACACCTCTGCTAAAGTTAGGGATTTTATAACCTATGATCCTTGCTCATCTCCCATAATCCTCTAGCTCTTATAATGATAAAAACTGCCTCCCTATATGTATGTCAATTCATATATTATTGGGACTGATTATATTGTTCACTTAGCTAAACATCTCTATATTCAATATTAACAATATTTATTAAATATGTTACATATTTGATCCAAAGAAAAAAGTAATATACTAGTATACTACCTTTCCATAATAAAAAGTCATATAAATAAATTGATAAAATATAATAAAATTATAGAAACATGATATATTTTCTTTATTATGTATTAAAATATATACTTTATATTTTTATTATGTATAGCATTTAAAAATTACAAATTTTACTATTTTATACAATGACAAATTATATTATTTTGTTACATATACAATTTATAGAAAAATGATGACAAATATACCTCAAATCAGTGGGGAAAGGATAGAGAAGTTAATAAGTCATATCAGAAAATTATCTAATGTTATTCAAAAATATATTCTAGAATGATTAAAGATTTAAATATGAATAGTAAGGAGTACTAGGTGAAAATACACAAAAATGTCTGTAAATATTAGGGTGGGGAAAGAGTTTATAGAAAACAGCAAGTGGCGGCATAAGGTAAACACCATAAATGCAGCCGTGAACAACTATTTCAGAATAACCACGAAAAGAAAACACGGACACCACTCACACCCACAGGAAGGCTGGCTGAGTGAAAATTCTACAACTAGAAAGAGTCTGAGACTCAGAGGAGTGGCGGAAGCAAAGTACAGAGGTACGGAGGCGCACGCATGGGGCTCGGGGCTCGGGGAGAGGGCTGGTGCCAGAGAACGCGGTTCTTTTTCAAACCAGAGGGAACCACAAGTTCCCGGCAGCTCTGAACTCCAGTTCCAGGTGAGTTTCTGAGGACCCAGACACATGCACACCTGGAGAAGGGGGACTGACTGGCACTGGGAAGAAATCCAAAGTGAGTTTCTCTCAGCGTTGTTTGCAGCAATTATCGCGGGACACAGAGATCCAGTGTCTCTTAGCGCAGGGCTGAGAAGCAGCCAAAGCTATTTGCTCCACCCTGCCCTGCAGACTCCCCGAGGCCTCGCCCCTCCCAAGCTGCGACAGAGGCTTTTGCATATAAAAGGCTGAGTAGCCTAAGGCAAAGGCTAAATCAACACCTCCTTAAAGATACAAGAGCCAGCCTCTCCCAATGGCCAGAGTGGGACCATCCTAAATAAAACTCAGATCCACAAGGAACATACTCGGGGCAGATGCAATGAGCACAAAAGCCCCACTGAAACAACTCTTGCCCCATAGGGGTGTCTCCAGCACAGAAGTTCTCCCACTGTAGACATAGCTGACTCTCATAACCAAGTGGCTTAAAGGTTAATTCCTCTCAGTGATCACCTAACTCAGAAAGGGAAGCAGCCAAAATGCGGAGACAAAGAAACAGATCAAAAATGACAGAAATGGAGGGAAGAAAACGACAGGATATAGAGTTCAAAACCATAGTTATTAGGTTTTTCAAGAATTTTCTAGAGACTGCCGATAAATTTAATGAGACCCTCAATAAATCTAATGAGATCCTCAAGGATATGATAAAGGACCAACTAGAAATTAAGCATACACTGACTGAAATAAAGAATATTATACAGAGATCCAACAGCAGATGAGAGGATCACAAGAATCAAGTCAAAGATATGAAATATGAAGAAGCAAAACCCACCCAGCTGGAAAAGCCAAAAGAAAAAAGACAAAAAGAAAAAAGAAAAAGGATCAAAAAGTATGAAGATAGTGTAAGGAGTCTCTGGGACAACTTCAAACATACCAACATCAGAATTATAGGGGTGCCAGAAGAAGAGAAAGAGCAAGACATTGAAAACCTATTTGAAGAAATAATGACAGAAAACTTCCCCCACCTGGTGAAAGAAATAGACTTCCAAGTCCAGGAAGCACAGAGAACCTCAAACAAAAGAAACCAAAGGAGGACCACACCAAGACATATCATAATTAAAATGCCAAGAGCAAAAGACAAGGAGAGAATCTTAAAAGCTGCAAGAGAAAAGCAGTTAGTTACCTACAAGGGGGCACCCATACGACTGTCAGTTGATTTCTCAACAGAAACTTTGCAGGCCAGAGGGAGTGGCAAGAAATATTCAAAGTGATGAATAGCAAGAACCTACAGCCAAAACTACTTTACCCAGCAAAGCTATCATTTAGAATTGAAGGTCGGATAAAGAGCTTCACAGACAAGAAAAAGCTAAAAGAGTTCATCACCGCCCAACCAGTATTATATGAAATGCTGAAAGGTATCCTCTGAGAAGAGGATGAAGAAAAAGAAAAGTAAAAATTATGAACAACAAATACATATGTATTAACAAGTGAATCTAAGAATCAAGTGAATAAAAAATCTGATGAACAGAATAAACTGGTGAATAGAATAGAATCAGAGGCATAGAAAGGGAGTGGACTGACAATTTTAGGGAGTTAAGGGTGTTGGGGGTGCGTGAAGAGAATGGACAATAATTGTACACCTATGGATGAGGACAGTGGGGGGGGGGGAAGGACAGAGGGTGGGGTGGGAACTGGGAGGAGGGGAGCTTTGGGGGGAAAAAAGAGGAACAACTGTAATAATCTGAACAATAAAGATAAATTAAAAAAATAGAATTAAATTAAATTAAAAAAGAGTTTATAATGTCTAATCTAATAAAAGCATAATATGCAAATTGACTGTCCCTTTGGGATGTCTAAGCCACGCCCATCAACCAATCAGAGCAACTGTATGCAAATTAGCCCAGCCAACATGGAGGCCGGCACTCAGGGAGCTGAGTAAACAGGCAATTTCCTTTGCAGCAGGACTAAAAGTGTTTGCAGGCCTGGCTGGGTTTCTCCTGGCTCCAGGCAACAACATATTTGCAACAATGTCTCAATCATAGAAGCCTTGGGAGCTGAAGCAAACAGCAGGCTGGGCCTGACTTCTAAGGGCAACAGTGTCTCAATTATAGAAGCCACGAGGTGAACCAGAGCCTGCCTAGGCCTCGGCTTAAAGGAACAGTGTATCAATTATAGAAGATAAACAAACCCCAGAAACCTGCTTCCAGCCATCCTTGCTGGGACATTGGGTCAATGGGAGCTGTGGACAGCCTGAAAGTCTGAAAACACCCTTCAGCCCGTCACCCATGCTGGCCAAACCCCAATGGGGTGAGGGACACCACTAGGGGGCTTGGCCATCCTAAAAACAGCCATCAGCCCCTCACATGGGCTGGCCAGGTACCCCAGTAGAGACCCAAAACCTGAAGGGACTGTGGGCAGCCTGAAAGTCTGAAAATGGCCCTCAGACCCATGACCCACGCTGGCCACACCCCAATGGGGTGAGGGACCCCACTAGGGGGCTTGGCCAGTCTGCAAACAGCCATCAGCCCCTCACCCAGGCTGGCCAGGTACCCCAGTAGGGACCCAAAACCTGAAGGGGCTGTGGGCAGCCTGAAAACGGCCCTCAGCCTGTCACTCAAGCTGGCCACACCTCATTGGGGTGAGGATCCACACTGCGGGTCTTGGCCAGCCTGCAAACAGCCATCAGCCCCTCACCCAGGCTGACCAGGCACAC